>SEYY01008613.1:0-20000 GCA_009176605.1 Armadillidium nasatum | reverse complement strand
CCCTTTTCATTTACTTTATTTACCAACGAACAAACATTTTTCAGACACGTAAATTTCTATAAAAGAAAATGGATTAATAATAATAGTAAAATAATAACAATAATAATAATAATAATAATGATATTTAAAAATAAAAAAAATAAAAAAAAAAAAAAAAAAATATAATATAATAATAATAATAATAATAATTATAATTACAGAAATTTAACAAACCCTTACATGATGAACATCAAACTTTTTGATGGGAGAATTTTCTAATTTTATGACATCGTTTTTGATCTTCTTCTCATTAAAGACAAATTCCAAATCGGATTCTCTTGACTCTGACCTTATAAAAGAGGAATTTTCATCTAATTCTTTCTTTATACTTTCTGCTGAAGGGATCATTGATTCAATGGGAGGAAAGATCTGAAATAAATTGAACAAATTTAAGAAACTTTATGGATATTTATTTAAAAAAAAAAAAAAAAAAAAAAAAAAAAAAAAAAAAAAAAAAAAAAAAAAAAAAAAAAAAAAAAAAATTAAGCCAAAGAGCTCAAAGAACACAACAAGGCTTAATTAATTAGACTGACAAGAAAAAAAATCAAAGTTTGAGAGAGAAAAAAAAGGGTTGATTAAAAATTGATATCACCAAAATAATAATAATAATATTTCTGCTGATACAAAACCAAATAAAAAACATTAATGAAAATCTTAAAATCTAAGATATTCTACTTAAAATTTCTTAAATACTTCAAAACATTTTTATTCCAATTTTACTACTTAAAAATCTTTGTTCAAACAACAACAAAACTTTTGTATTAAAAACTTCAAATCAAAATGGTTTCTAAGGTGATGTCAAAGAAGCTGTCAGACTTGTTCACGTTGCCAGATTTTTTTCTTCTGTGTTATTACTTAAACTGTATAATATTATATACATAATTGTATGTATGAGTCATATGAACCCTTGCATAAAGCACTCTTCTTACATATAAATATAAACACTATCACAAACATATGATACTGATATATTTGGCTTGTAATTACATGTTATTTCATATTGTAATTTACCCCCTTTCAGGGTCGAAAATTTGATAATTCATTTTTTAACATCTAATTTCAAAAATTGTGAAAGTTAGCTAAACATGACTAGAAATAACAACAATAATAATAATAATAATAATAATAATAATAATAATAATAATAATAATAATAATAATAATAATAAATAATAATAATAATAATAATAATAATAATAATAATAATAATAATAATATCAAATTGGGAGGAGACATAAGGCTTTCAATTTGAACTTTTCAAACTTTCTATCGTACTTAGCGTAATATTTTTGGTTTTCTATTAAGTCATTCTACATTTATATCATTTTCTTTATCATTCTTTAATAGTAACTGTAGATGACCACTGTTAATCCTTTAAATCAATAAGTGAAGTCATATTTAAAAAATATTTACAAGAGCATTTATCTCTTTAAGTCTTGGGAAGTGTCATACATTCATTTATAGTTAAATCCTTATTTTATCTGATTAGAATTTACTAACAAAATTTAAAATATAACATTTAAATCAACTTGGTTTCTATTTGGTAGTGTCAGCTGTTCCATTTTACTTTGTGACATTTACCACTAATCGTACTTTACTTTTTATAAGTGTTGTCGATATGATGACATCACCTATTATTAATCCATTCAATCTTAAAATTATTCTATACAAACCAAAAACAACTGATGATTGTAGTAACTGATCACAGATTAGTCATGTATTTCAAGTTTAAACAGTAAAAAAAATGGTCCTTTTCAATGCCTCAATAACTCAATTCCTTTACCGGCCTTCAACAATTTTCCACACAATTATGACATCTTTTTAAACACATGGGAAACCTTACTACATCCTCAATCTTGGAATTTAACTTTCTAAAAAGGATCATATTGTTTCTCATCCAAAATAAACTTTCAAGAGGTTAGGTATCTCTGATGTTCATTTACACCTTCTTCATCCCACCACAGGTCCCATTCATCTTTACATAGAGTATCCAAACATACAACCTACAAAAGTGGAGCATTAACCTATTATATATATATATATATATATATATATATATATATATATATATATATATATATATATATATATATATATATATATATATATATATATATATATATATATATATATATATATATATATATATATATATATATATATATATATATATATATATATATATTTTTTTTTTTTACTATTACCTGATAATCTTGAGAAAAATCATTATCTGGGACCAATTCTTCCATTTTTATTTCAATTTCTGATTTAACATCCATTTTTACTTTTATTTTAATTGAAATATCTTTAAATAATTAATATTCTGTGAAAAAAGTAATAATATTAAGGACATTTAAAATAAATTTTGACATTAAATATGAATACCTTTCTTATAGGTATTTATTTATCCATTCCTAAATGTCAATATAATTTTATTCTATATTTACATTAAATATAAAAATGAGAAAAAAATACATGAAATAAATAGAGTTGTGATGTAACAGGATCCGCTTAAGCCACATGTCTCGCCTTTACACAAAGCTCCAGTATAGATGGGATCAACAGTTTACTGGTCAAGACACTTTATTTAAGTAGTAATGATTCAATATTGTTCTGTAAAGGTGTGAATTTCATATTTTTAAATATTAACAGAATTAAATGTATTTTTCCTTTCACTAAACTTTAAACTTAATAATTGTAAATACTATTTTGGATTTGTGAATCATTTCTAAGATTCAAATCAGCTCTAAGTGTGTTCATTCTGATTCTTGGACTTCTTTGATTTTTGTCTCATTCTAAACATTGGCTTATTCTAAAGTGTGGAACTGGGTCATAATTTTAGAGCAAATTCTGATCTTAGAATCAAATTTCATTAAAATCGTTTTTAAACTTATGATTTATTGTGAGTCCTTGGAATTCCGTGATATCAAGGGTTTGAAATATAAAGATAAATTCATTGAATTTTCTATCACAAAAATAAATAATTAATGAAAATATGAAAGTTAAATACTGAGGCCTGTCAGTTATACCATAACATAGCAGCCTTACATTAGTTCTTGAGAACTGTTTGTTGTGGTCAACTTATTTCCAAAGTATGTTTTTTTTTTTAATACTGTAGTTATTCAACATTTATTATAGGTAAATTTCACTGAATTTTGAATTTTTTAAAGAATAATATCCAGGGGATTATAAGAGTTACCTATCAAGGCATCTCTTAAGACCATGCTATAGCTGTATTATTTGCTGAATTCAAATTTTTTACGAATAGATGTTCAATATTAAACAGTAAATTTTATTGCTTCGTTTTTCCTAAAAACAATATTCAGAGGACAATGAAAACTAAATATTGAGGACTGTCATTTACACCACATTTTATTTGTCTAAGTTAGAGAACTGATAATTATGTAAAGGTGTTGACTTTCTACCCAAAGATCAAGTTTTGGACTAACATCTATTATCATACATGGATACTACCCTTTTTAAATTTTGATTAACTGCAATTTTGATATAGGAATACATAAATATGACACATACGGTATATTAATGTTAAAACCAATATTTAATAAATATGATATACCAACAGTGAAAATTTTGGTAAAGATTAAGAAGTGTTCTGATCTTTTGATATATCAAAAATTGATTCTATATATTGATAACTAAGTGTTTTATAATATATAAGGTAATATAACAATAACTAACCTGATTTAACATAACCAGAACTAATCTAAAATAATCTATATAAGGTAACTAATTACTAAACTATTTTTATTTCAAACTTTCAAAAATTTAAATTGATATCACTATCGTTATATTAATATCTAAAGACCTTGAATATGCTTAGAAGAAAAAAAAATCAATATTTGGAGAAAAGGTAAATCAGGGATACTGGGGGAAGAACCGCTCAAGATAATTAAATTTTAACATGTATACAACTATAATTATCAAATTCAATATTGAAATTGATACTATATATATATATATATATATATATATATATATATATATATATATATATATATATATATATATATATATATATATATATATATATATATATATGAACCGACCAAGGCCCCGGCTAAAAATCAGGGAAAACTGGGGTTGCCGGCCGGGGTTAAAATGGCAAATTATGCAAAAAAAAAAAATTTTTTTTATTTTCAGCTGATTCTGCTGAAACTCAGTGTATTTAGTTTTACCGGTAAGAAAAGTCCATTTCTAGCGTTTTTCGAGTCTATTACGGTTAAAAGTTTTTTTTTATTTTTTTTTTGTGTGGAAATTTTACCCTTTTTCAATAGAATGGCGGTGCCAAACCACTTTTTAGAATGAGCTGAAAGTTGGACTATTTATTCAAAATTATATGGGCTACAAAAGTCTCTAATAGACTTTTGTTCCCAGAGTTATTGGAAAAATGTTATAAGCCAAAAACTGACCAACTGTAGAAAAAAAAAAAAAAAAAAAAAAAAAAAAAAAAAAAAAAAAAAGACAAAATCTTTTTTAAAAAAATACAACTATGACATTTCCTATTTTTGGTGTGTATAGAGGAGGGGTGGGGCTACAAATTCCTTTATGTACTTTATTCGATGACATTCGTTGGTTTTGAGATATAGCCTTCAAAAAGGTCCATTTTTGGCCAAATTTCAAAAATTCCCAAAGTTTGAGAGGTTATATCTCGCTTCAAACAAAGGGCATTTAAAAATGCACTAAATAAAAATTGTTGCCCTGTTCCTCTTCTAAACAATATTCACAAATAAAAAAAATAGTAGGTAGCGTTTTTTTTTTTAAATAATTTTTTCCTCCAGAAGGGTACAATTTTTGCAAAAAAATTTTTCAAGTGCTTGTAACTTTTTTCTAGACGTAATATCAAAAATCTACTACCACCAATCCAAGAAATTGGGGCAAAGGTATTCAGTTAAATTTTCAGCTCATGTGGACCAGTGGTTTGACTCAGTTATTCATTTTTTTCAACTTTGGATCCAAATAAGTTTCAAACCGTTATAGACTCAAAAAAATGCTCGAAATCAACTCAGAACTTCGTGAAAAAATTCACATACTTTGAAAATTTCAGCTCAGTCAGTCAAATAATAAAGAAAAATTTCAAACAAAATATAAGAAAATTAAGATTTTTTTCTTTTCTGTTTCTTCTGACCGCTCCTTTTCTGCTAGTGAATGTTCATCTTTGTGTTTTGATTTTAGATACTCCAAAAAGATTTGGTTGAAATTTTTTTTGCTTGTAGCACCCGGAGGTTCTCTTCTAATTTTCTGACTGCAGATGTTACATTTAGCTATTTCGAGCCTATCCTGAAACATTGTAAAGTATTCAAATACTGCAGAAGCTGATTGATATTTTAGCCATATTGAATGAAAGTATAAACAAAATAATAATTTTTAAATAATGCAGCTAAATGATACAAGTTTGAAACATAGCAATAAAATAACAATGATATGTATAAGTACAGGTTAAATTGATAATTTTATATCTTACATTTTTTCAAACTTTACCTTTGGGTCTTACCTAGGTAAACGTGTTAAATCACTATTATGAATTAGAATAATTTTTTTTTAATTTTTGTACTTTTTTTAAACTTTAAATATACAAAACTGTAATTTTCTGATTTTTTTTTTTTTTTGCATATAATTCATTTTTTTTTAAGTGAATGTTGGCTATTCTACTCCTTCCTTACAATTAAATAAACCTTATATCTAATTTTCTTAACCAAAAATTTCAGTGCTTTTGACCTCTTTACAAATTTTAGGAAACCCCGGCCATAGCCCCGGCCCAATTTGGGTGACCCCGGCCCCGGCCCCGGTCGGTCCCTATATATATATATATATATATATATATATATATATATATATATATATATATATATATATATATATATATATATATATATATATATATATATATATATATATATAAGAAAATAGAGACAATTAGAAGCCACAAGGGCCTATCAAGACTGTCCTATTCCCTTAAAAATTACAAAAGCTGCCATTTCCTATAAACTGCTCACCACATATCCAATTTTTCCCATGCAAAAAAATTAAAGCAGTCATGCTATTTCCCATGCAGTTTTTCAATCCATAAATAAATAGGTCATCTAAATTCTAAACTAACATGCAAAATCCCTGGTATTACAAGGGATTGTAAAAAATATTCATTAAAATAAATTGCCCTAAAAGCAGTCAGTCATACTGTACCTTCATCATCCATATATTGATCTAAACTTTTCTTAAAAGTAAAAGAGAGTTACTATCTATAATATCTTGTGATAAACTATTCCAGAAATTAATTACTCTGTTGCTGAAAAAATACTCTCATCTAGATGGCATAACTCTTTATTTTTTTGATATGACCCCTGGTGTGCACATTGGGATCTAGTAAAAAGAACTTATATCTATTTTGTCAATTGATGAAAACTTTGCAGTTTATTATTCCTAGCATTCTGTTAGCTATATCCCTAGCTTTTAAACACTCTTCTGACACTTTCAAACTACCGCTGATAATTACACCCAAATCTTTTTCTTTATCTACAGACTCCAGCCAATCCCCATACATTATCACATATATATAATTGAGAATACAATAGCATGAAAGGAGATGTTGTAGCACGATTACAATATAATGGTGAAAGCTGATGTACAGTTGCAACAAATCACAAGAGTTCGGAATTAAAAATCTCAAAAAACTTTTACAAATTGAGCGGAATCATCTTAAAATAATGATATGGTACAGAGTCTGCCACTCCAACATTGCCTACCTTACCTTGTTACCTTGTTGATAAAGGTCTCTTACTCTCAATGAAGAGAGTCTTGACCTTGAAGCGATGATTTTTTCTTTCTTGAAGTAAAGCTTACAAAGGAAGACACTGTAGTAAAGTCGTCAAAGAGTCTTGGTCAGTAGTTATATTCTGTTGATTTGGGAGGTTGAGTATAGATATCTCTTTAAGCATGTTACTATTTTTGGAAATTGTTTAGATGCAATGCCCTGGCCACCCACGATAGTTGGAACTGTGAAAGTTGAGACCCCCAGGGCACCCAAATCACTTTGGAGAGAAGCTCTTGGAACACAATAAGCAGAACAGTCAAACAGGTAGTGTGTCACAGTTTCAGGACTGTTCTTGCACGAAGGACAAATATCAGTATCTGATATTCTGAGGCGATGGAGATGTGAGTTTAAACCACAGTGTCCCGTCTTAAGTCGGAAGATAGCAGTGGCTATTCTGCGATCACATTTGGTTTTGAGAGGTGGGGAGTCTAATGAGTATATCTGACCCAGACTATGGGTTTGTAGGAATGTATTGAGTTCATCATTCTGTTGGAATTCTAGCAACTGTTTGGTTTCTGTGTAATATTCTTCACTTTCAATAGGGAAATCCTCAACATTAGAGTGGGAGTGTGCCAGTTTGGCTGCTCTATCTGCAATCTCATTTCCCAGTATTCCTATATGTGAAGGAGTCCATTGGTAAAGAATAGCCCAGCCCAGGGATGTTGTTAGTTTCGCTAAGGGTCTTGTGTATTCTAGATAGTATCCTATGATAACGTTTGGGATATCTAGTGGTGATAAGTGAGAGTGCAACACAAGAGTCAGTGAATATGACTATTTTCTGAGGTATGAGGAACTGAACACAGAAAAGTAAAGCTTTATGGATTGCAAAGAGTTCGGCAAAGATTGAAGAATGGGCACCGAAAAGCTTCCAAGATTGAGCTAGTTGGAGGGTAGGAATGTATAATGCGGAGGAAGTGGATGCAGGGTTGTGTATTTTTGATCCATCCGTATATATTGACAGATATGATGCATATTTGGTGTTTAGCAATTCAGCAAATAGTTGTTGTCCTTCTTCAGGTAAATCTTTCTTATTCCAACCATGGGAGAGGGTGCAATTGATGTGAGAGAGGAGATCCATAGAGGGTGGGAGGGGTGAGACAGGAGGTGCTGAGATAAAAGGTGGGGTAGCTGTGTTTATTGAGGAGAAAATGGAGGAAGCTTGTTGCACAAAAGGAGGTTTGCTTTTTCGAGGAGTGATATGATGTGTTTCAAAGTAGGTTGAGTAGATCTGATAAAGTGGGTGATCAGGTGGAGCAGATGCTAGAAGAATGAGCTTTTTTGCCTTGAGACAACGTCTCCTATGTTTGAGGGGAGCAAACCCAGTTTCAATGTAGAGGGCTTGGGTAGGTGTGGAGGGGAAAGCACCCAGAATAATTCTCATGGCTGTAGTGTGGATTATCTCTAGCTTCTTTAGAGTTGTAGGGGCAGCAGATCCATAAACAGTACAGCCATAATCAATTTTGCTCAGAATGTAGGATTGATACAAGTGCAAAAGATTCTCCCGAGAGGAGCCCCACTTAACACCAGCAAGTCTCTTCAGTAGGGCCAAACGTTTGAGGCAGTCTTGGACAAGGTAGTTAATGTGTTTTTTCCATGTTAAGGTGGGGGCATCAAGTACTAGTCCAAGGTAGGTATAGGAGCTGCGTAAAGGGATCAAGGTGTTATTGATTGAAATGGAAGGTAAAAATGGGATTTTTTTTTAATGTATAACATTGCAGAGCGCATTTATCGGCATTGACAGAAAGGCCCCATTCTGAGAGATAGGAGAGTATTTCAGTAGCAGCACTTTGCAGAACGGTTTGACATGCAGTCAAAGTTGGGGCGACAGCACAACAGGCTATGTCATCAGCATGCATAAGGACATCAACTGATGGGGGTGAGGGCATGTCATTAAGGAGGATGGAGAAGAGCAAAGGGCTCAGAACGGAGCCTTGGGGAACTCCCCTATTACTGTTTCGAGAAGATGATTTTGTGTTGCCCACTAGGACCTGGAAAGAGCGGGATGTTAAGAAGTCACGCAGCCAAGATAGAGGGGCTCCTGTGATACCAGTTTTAAGCATCTTGTATAGAATACCTAAGTGGGATGCACAAAGCACCCGAGATTAGGTGTGTCATGTGGAGAAGGCAATCTATAGTGCTTTGGATTGGGATGTAGACGGGAGTTTGTCTCCAGGAACCAGTAAAGCCTGTTACATACCATGGATTCATAGATTTTTCCCAGGCATGATAATAGATGAATCCCTCTATATGAGGAAGGGATCACTAGGATCTTTATTTCCCTTCAAGAAAGGAAGTATCATAGAGGTTTTCCATGAGCTAGGAAAAACGCCAGTCCTCCAACTTTCATTATAAATGGATAGTAAAGTAGATTTGGTAGAAGAGTTCAGGTGCAGAATCATCTTATTGGAAAGGAAATCTGGGCCTTCTGCTTTGTCAGGGAGAGCTTTTTCATTACTTCTTCTAGTTCACAAAATGTGAAAGGTTGAGAAAGCATTCCAGAATGTTCAGTTTGGGCACTAATAATGGCATCAACAATGTCATTCCTATGTCTGAGAGGGTCAGGGGTAGTGAAGACCACGTGAAAGTGAGAAGCTAGGAGTTCAGATTTGCTGAGATCATCTAGCAGCAGTTGTCCATTGGTAGTGAGGGGGAAAGTTTGAGGTACAAATTTGCCCAACATTTTGTGCACAAGATTCCAGGCCCTTTTTGCAGGAGTAGAGAAAGAGAGTTGTTGTCTAAGTTTCCTCCACGCTTCATATTTAATTTTTTTAATGGTTCTTTTGCAGATAGCAGATAGTCTGCGGTGAGTGATCCCATTTTCGACAGATGGGAATTTTCTCCATCTGTTGTAAGCTTTATTTCTATCTCGTATAACTGACCTGCAGGTGTCATTCCACCAAATGGACTGTACTCTGAAACCAAAAACACCCTTGGTCAGACTGAAATGAGCTTTACCCACAGTGATCATAGTCTCTGTTAGATGGTTTATTTGCTCATCCAGTGATGTGGAGGGATTATAGGCAGTAGTAGTTTGAGTAGTAAATTTATTCCAAGTGTCCCCGTCATTTGTTAATTTCCACTTACTCCTGCAGGCCTGAGGGCGAGAAGGAATCGTATCTTCAAGATGAAGGACAACAGATAAGTGATCACTTGCCATTATGGTCCTAAACTTATACGGCAGGAACCAAAAGGTTCTTCACCAAATATAAGATCCAGACTCGAAGTGGCACCATTATAGCTCTGTATATGCGTGGCCAAACCTGGAGGGGTTATGAGGGTGTGTGTAGAGGACTGTGTTAGAAAAGAGAAGATGGTTTTGCCAGTTGTATTGATTAGGTGCGAGGGGAGAGAGGGTTCCCAGAAGGTATGATGTCCATTAAAGTCTCCCAGGATTAAGGAAGGAGAAGATAACTGGCTAACGTAATGTGTAAGTTCACCAGTTTTTAGGTTTCGGCTTGGATTATATGCCAAAAGTATGGATGCACATGTATTTTTAAAAGGGATTTTTATAGCAAGGACTTCCAATACACCACTGGCAAATTTCTTTAAAACAATTTTAGAGTGAGGTATGGTAGTACGAATAAGAAAAGCCAGCCCACCACCACCTCTGTTAGGCCGATCCTCGCGGAGTATGGTGTATCCTGGTGTATACTTTTGCTGTAGCCAAGTTTCACTTATACCTATTTTCAGTGGTTGAGTGTTGGCAATATAGTTTCTGAGGTCGGGCAGTTTCCCAAAAAGGAATCTAGCATTCCATAGGACTATGTATGGATGATGAAGCCATAATGAGGGGAGGAAGTGTTGAAGAAGTCCCAGAAGATCTGGTATGATATGGAAAAATGCTTCAGAAAAGGATTGTTCAGTACTATATTTGTTGAGAAATTTGAACATTGTCGGAGTAAAAATAGCAAAAAGTTCTTGAGATGTCCAATCTTTAGATTTGGTAGGAATGGGAGGTCTAGTGGGGGCATTGGAAGAAGAGGCCCCTTGAGGCAAAGAGGGTGGGACACTTGTTCCTAAAGAGGATAGTGGAAGGACATTTGTGTGGAGGGTATCCTCCTGAGTGTTTCTAATTTCACCTACCTGAAAGTCTGTTGGCCAATCATCTTGTATTGAGGAGTTAGAGGCTCTTCTCCTTTTGGAGGTAGTCCGGGGAGGTATGGGCATAGAGGGTGGAGGTTTAGCTACAAGTGCCTGGGAGTATGTAGAGACGGGGCTATGTGACCTGTCGTGTTCATCGCTCAGTAAGGCAAAGGAGTTCTGTGTTGAAAGTGAAGGTAAAGATGTATTTTGGTATCGTGGGCGAACTGGGGAAGATGGTTGGGGTTACGCTGGTACAGGCAATGTAGGTTGAGCAGGGAGTGGAGTGGTGCGAGAAGGGTTTAATTTCCGGAGGGCCAATGGGGATCCTGAGGGGTGTCCTTGATGAGAAGCCTGAATTCCTAATACCTGTTTGAAGACCGGACATTGCCTAGAAGTTATTTTATGTAGGCCATTACAAAAATAGCAAGATGGGGAGTTACTGCAATTCTTTGCCGAATGGAATCCACTGCAGTTTGAACATCGGACTTTAGATCTACATGTGAGTTGACCATGGCCAAATCTCCAACATGTAAAACATCTCAATACGGAGTGTGTAAAGGGAAGAACGGTGTAGGAGTGTTGGTTTATACAAACCCTAGATGGGAGTGGACCTTTAAATTTGATACGGACAGTCATAGTATTAACGTGCTCGCCTCCTTCAGATTTCGCCTTCAATCTGGTGACTGCCAAGATTTTGGAAGAGGATGTGATCTATAAGTCCCAAGTTATCAAGGATCTCTTTTTCCGTGAGGTCTGGACTGACTGGGTGAATTTTCCCAATAGTTAATGATATGCAAGTCCTGGCCTCCTGACCTAGGTACAAAACATCGTACTTTGTGTCCTCCCAATGTAGTGATATCAGTGAGGGACAAAGAAAGATCGTCCAATGACGGGATTTCAAAACGAATCGCCTGGCCTCTACCAAGAACTTTAAGAGAGCTATCGATAACTTTATGATGAAAGACGGACTCGAAATGAAGCCGGGAATTTATCACGGGGTTTGTGAATATGTGCTTACCTTCCGCAGATTGAATAATAATCGCGTGAGTGGATAATTGAGAGGGAGTATTCATATGTACCTGCGGGACTACTACATTGGGGTCTTGAGGAGAAACGGGCCTAGTGCATGGAATATTGCCATCCTGGTGGTGAGATTCCATGTTAATATCTTCCTGCTCATCCGTATCCATGCCCCGAGGGACAAGAAGAGGCGGATAGAGCAGTCGAAATTAAAGAAACGGTAGAACGGGTATATAATTGGTGAAGTGAAAGTATAAAATAGAAAACCAAGTCAACAATACGTCTCGACAACGTCGCAGTCCACGTGCGCTTTTTTTCGTACCGAAAACTAGCCAAATTAAGTAGCATCATTTTAAAATAATGATATGGTACAAACTTTACCACTCCTAAGCCGACCGTCACAGAATGTGCGGGCTGCTCTAAGGTATAAAAACTGTTTATATGCTTTCATTAATTTATCTAGTGTACATACTTCATATATTTTTTAAGGTCTCCTTGATAGGAATTTGTAAAGTTGATTTGTTTTTTTCTGTATTGATGTAGCACATTTTTTCAACTAAAACTCAAGGTTGAATAATGATCACTTTTCATCAAAGTCTAGACGTAATTAAAAAAAAAAAAAAAAAAAAAAAAAAAAAAAAAAAAAAAAAAAAAAAGATTTTGTTTGTTCATTACAAGTCCTCAGAATTCGAAGGTATAAGGTATGAGTTATATTTTTCCTTTCAACTCTTTCTTACTGTCATATCTATTGCCTTCTACTCAAATATATAACTACGTAATGTTCTTTATTTTATTTAATTCGTATATGAAGGATCTTCAAAGATTATTAATTCTTTAGAAAAAATTCATAGTAAGTCTCCTCTTATTATTTAATTGTAACACTAATTACGACCCTTCTCTTTCAGGTCTTTTAATAAAAACTTAACCCAAAGTTTTTATAAAGGTTGATTGGAGATGCTGACTTTTGGTTTCAAATTTGGGTAATGCAATCCTAGAGGCTATTCTTGATATAATGAATCTATTTCGTGCATTGTTGCCACACATTGCAGCTGATGCTTCATTAGCAAATTTGATGTTTCGCTCTACTGCTTGTGAATGACACGGAAATCTTAAAATATCAATTTCAGTAGGAACGTCCCAAATCATCGTCTTTAGTTCATTATCAGAAATAATTACCGTAAGTGGTGATTCAATAAGTGTAACTGAATGCCAGTTAAATTAGATCTATATATTCATCTGCTTTGAATTCAACGTAGGAATCTTAAATTCACAAACATTTTGTTCTGCTTTAGCGATGTTAATATTTTGAAATTTTTCGAAGGCCCAACTTTCTCTCTCTCTCTCTCATGTTTTCGGTTGTCGGACAACATTTCTAATATAAAATATTCAGGATGACCAAAATATGAGCTTATTTGCAACATTCAATCCATTATGCTCTTTAATTCTTCAGGTAAAAATAGAGATTTTTTTATTATGATGTAAAAGTGTTGGCCATTATGCTAACAAGATGACTGAATTTTAATATCAAATCATGAGCATGCGTAAACTCTAACAACATACTCTGTTAAAACTTTAAACTTCTTCGATGGGTTTTTTGTTGAAACACAAAATCTCAAAATTCTATTTGCTGTCTTTAACTACCTGAAATGACTCATTTTTGTTTGATCCTTTCGTGACAAACTTAATTTAATGTTACCGTTTGAAATTCCAGTACACATTTCGTAGAGATATGGTTGATCTTCTGTACTAAGTTCATCAAGGGAAGCATTATGCAAAGTTATTTCCATCTTTTCAAAGCTTATTACAGGCATCTTTTCCCAAGATTCTAACTTTTTCCAATTTCTCAGAACGACCCTTTTGGTAAGGTAGTTTTTTCGTCCAAATATTGCAATAGTTGACGTAAAGGTAATTCAGTTGTATCAAACAAACAAACCATTGTAAAGAACGTCTCACAGAAAGCTCAAGTTGTCTTATGATACCATTTTTAGAACCTGCACTGACCACTGTTCCATTATAATCAACAGTTGCAACTTAGAAATATCAACATTTTTCTCTAAAAAAGTTAATCTTGTTTCTAATATTATGTGAACTGCCTGATATAGGAGTGACATGACCAAGATATATAGGTCCTGGTTCTGAAAGTAGAACAGAATGGTCTTCTGTTACGGGTTTTCTACCTACTCTTTCTCTTTCCTTAACCCGAATTCAAGTCTTGTCTTTTCGGCCGTCAAGGTATATCCCGAATTCAGATGAAGAACGATTTGCCTCATTTTTCCTTTTTAAGATACGGCGGTTTTTTATTCTTCACTTCTGGTTTTGCTACGATCGACCACTTTAGAAGAATCTTCTTTTGTAATTACTCCGTCTTTTAAAGCTGTATTTATAAGAATTGTTGCTACTCTATCAGAAACATCAGTTCTGCTTCAAGCCTATACTGCATTTGGAAGCTCATATTTGATTTGCGAAGTTGAAAGAGAATCTTGACTTATAATTGTGTTTCGCTTCAAATGGTTAATATTCAATATCTTCAGATTCATCAGAACTTAAAGGATTCAAAATGGGTCCCATAACAAAGTCTATTAGCTTTTTTTTTTTTTTCTTCACTGTCTTGCATTTGAATTTTATATTATATTACGAAGAAAGATTGCCACTCTGATTCTTCAACTACAAAAAAAAAAAAAAAAAAAAATTCCTAATGAACATCAAAATAATTAGAAAGTTTAAAGACAATACTAAATAAGGGTTTACACATTCATTCGATACACCGAGTACGTTTCAGACCGTATCTCGGTCCGTCTCCAACACTAAGTAAATTTTACAAATTTCTGAATCAAAATATAAATTCATTAATTATATGAAAGATATTTAAAATAATAATAAAAATTATTTTTTAAATAAAATAATTTAAAAAAATAAAGTAATATTGTTATTGAAATAACAAATAAAAATAATTGGGTATGTCCGTGGTCTATTAAGGTTTAGTGTACAGGAGAGCAAAAAGGAAGGTTTGTTCTAAAGAAAACTCCTCTATGCTTATCAATCTCCACTTTCAATTGTAGACCAGATTGACCTACATATGCTGCATTACAGATGGTACAATTTTAAATAAATAAATTAATGAGGATCTGAGAAGCATTGGGTGAGTGAGATTCTTTGTGTCTGAAGAAATAATAAATTTAGAGGGGGTTATAATTTATAAGAATGAACTGGTTTTACGGTGATGTAGCTTCAATTATAGTAAGAATGTTTCTATCTCTGTATGGATATATATATATATATATATATATATATATATATATATATATATATATATATATATATATATATATATATATATATATATATATATATATATATATATATATATATATATATATATATATATATATATATATATATATATATATATATATATATAATCCCCACCACTCACGGGCAAAGCCCTATTCAAGGAGGGTGTGTTAGAAGAATAAAAATAAGTAAAAGAGTAAAAAAAAAAATAATAATAATAATAAAAACGACCTTTACAGGTCCCACCTAACGCAAATTTCTTAGGTGAGCGCAAATGCGGGCTTTAAAGAAATTAAGATTAAATTCAGCAGGAAACACAGAAGATGGGAGAGAGTTCCGCAAAACAAAGGTAGCAGGAAAGGAGGAAGCACCATAGCAGACAAGCCTGTAGTTGCCAATGTCCATGCAAAATTGATGCGCAGATATTGCATCCCTTGTGCTACGAGGACGACGTAAAGGTAGAGGTATAAGGATGGATAGTTTCCTCAAGCATTTGCCGCTATAGTACCTATAGAAAAGAGACAAGACATTAACGTCACGTCGCAAAGATAAAGGATCAAGTGAATTGGTAAGAGCGGAACAGTTTATAAGTATTTAAGCTTTTGACTCAACCCTATTCAAAAGACGGGTGAAACCTGAGATATGATAACAGTATTCCATACAAGGGCAGATGATACCCTTGTATAATTGGAGTAACTGCGAAAAAGATAAAAATTCTCAATATCTAAACAGAACTCTCAGCTTCTTTGAAGCCGCCCTAGCAACCATTGTGACACGTTTCCAAGACATTTTTTTGTTTATGTGAAGGCCAATGATGTTCATATTGTCAAAAAAGATTATTTTATCAAAGCTGAAAATAAAGATTTTAATAGAAAAACAATAATATAAATACTACATAAACAAATAAAGTGCTACAATATTAAAAGGAAAAAATGGTCTTGCATTTCTTTTTAAAAACCAGCTTTTAACAAAAGGTTTTTCACCTTGGGGTTTGATATATTTATAAAATAGAGAAAAAAAAAGAAATTAAAAATTACCACCCAACTTTCTTCTTCCTTTAATGCTTATTAAGTTTGTGCTTTTTCAAGTAATCTTTCTGATTACATTCATAGGAACAGTCAGAACATTTAAATAATTTTACTTTTTTTTTTTTTTTTTTTTTTTAAATACTCCTTCCTTGAAGGGTTTTGCTTTAAATGTTCCGCAGTCAAACCTTGACTGTAGGGAGTCATTTATTTGTAGCTTTATTTTCCCTCTTCACTCCTTAACCACCTCCTAGGACCAATCTTAATATTGAGATGCTCTTTTTTACTACCGTCTTAGTTAATTCAAGCGAGGTGATCGAAATTGGTAATCTATTTAGTTGTTCAATGAGGCTCTTTTTGATCACGCCCATCGCTCCCACCACTATTGGGATTATTGAGATGTTATCAATATTCCACATTCTTCTCATTTCTTGTTTTAATCGAATGTATTTTATTTCCTTCTCTCTTTCATATGCCGCCAAGTTGTTATCGAACGGCACTCCCACCTCTATTATGTAGCATTTTCGTTCCGTTTTGTCTTTGATCACTATGTCAGGTCTATTGTGGGCTACTCTGATGTCTGTTGGAATCGGGCAGTCATACAAGATCAGAGCCTGGTTGTTTTCTACTATTTCAGGAGGGTTATGTTTCCAGTAATTTGGGGCTTCTGTTGTTATGTTGTATTTTCTGCACAGTTTAAAATGAATTATTTTACATATAGCATCGTGTCTATCAGTATATGTACCTCTGCTTAAAAGGATTTCACATGCAGATAAAATATGAGGCACTGTTTCTGGATGTAATTGGCATATTCTGCATGCATCGGAAATATCTTCTCTTTCTATATGTTTTCTACGCCACCTCGTTCTTACTAATCCGTCTTGTGCTGCTCTTATCATTCTCTCTTCCTCAGCTTGTAAACCTCCTTTACAGAATATCTCAACTGATTTTTCCTTATCTATGTAAACTTCATCAATTATTTCTTTATATTCTTTTGCAATTACTTGTTGTTTCCATTGATTTATATGCTTTGCTTTTCGTTTCTCTTCAAATTTATCTTTAACAATTCTGATCTTTTCTTTCTGTGTTTTTTCTTCCCACCTTTCACTTCGTTCTACGTTTATTTGGTACATATTCAAGTAATCATCTTTCTTTTTAATTAATGAACTTATTGCTGGTTTTATTCTTTCATGATCATGTACCCACTGAAGGTATTTATTTTCTGTATTTTCTAAGTATTGCCCTAATCCAATTATTTCTCTTTTATATATGTAGTCAATTTCCACAAGCCCCATGCCTCCTTCTTTGCGTTCGGTATACATTCTTGATAGTATTTGTCCTTTGTATATCATTTTATTGGCATTCAACATTTTCCTTGTGGCAATGTCTAATTTGTTTAGATCTTCTTGAAACCAGTCTATGATGCCACTACTATAAAGAATTACAGGTATGGCCAATGTTTTAATAGCTTCTACTTTATTTCTTGCATTTAGCTCTGATCTCAATATTGCTTTTGTTCTCTTTAAGTATTCCTTTCCAAGATTCTCCTTCATTAATTTATGTTCAACCTTTTCTGATTCTTCTACTCCTAAATATTTATACGTTCTTTCCTGTTCTAATTGCCTGATTGTGATCTCTTCTATTGTGATGTTTTCACTTTCTATTCTCCTTCCCTTCTTAAGCGTGAGGAATGCACACTTTTCCAATCCAAATTCCATACATATGTCTTTGGAAAACTTTTTAACCACTTCAATTTGTTTGGTGATTTCTTGCCTGTTTGGAGCGTATAACTTCAGATCATCCATATAAAATAGATGAGAAATTATTTTGGCGCTTTTCTCACTTCGTGGATTCACCCTGTATCCATTCTGTAAATTGTTTATTAGGTTGCTTAATGGGTTGATGGCTAAAATGAAGAGCAATGGCGACAGCGAATCTCCTTGAAAGATCCCTCTTTTTATATTAATTTTATTAATTTCAATTGCTCCTTTTTCATGCTTTAGTTTTAAATTAACCTTCCACTGTTTCATTCCTTCTTTTACAAAATTGACTATTTTATCACTTACTTTATAGATTTTCAACACTTCTAATATCCAGCTATGAGGAACACTATCATATGCTTTTTTATAGTCGATCCAGGCCATGCTTAGGTGTTTCTGATTCTTCCAGCTATTTTCAAGTATCATTTTGTTTATTAATAATTGGTCCTTTGTACCCATACTATTTCTGATGCATCCTTTCTGTTCTTCATTTATGATATTGTTATTTTCTATGTGATTGTATATTCTGGATGCTATTATTGCTGTTAGGGTTTTGTACATAGTAGGCAAACATGTAATAGGTCTATAATTTGATGAGTTTTTGGTTTCTTTAGATTTTGGTATGAGGTTGGTGTCTCCTATGGTCATCCATTCTGGCATTGCCTCCCCTTCTTCCAGTAATTTATTTAGGCATTTTGTAAGGGGGACCATAAGTACTGTGACCTTCTTTAACCATATGTTCTGAACCTTGTCAGGTCCAGGGGCTTTCCAATTATTGAGTTTAATTAGTACTTCTTTTACTTCTCTCTGACTTATTTCTCTGCATTCCATTTCATTGATGTTATTTACTTGAGGACTATTTATTATCTGTTCTTTCCATTCTGTTACCCTGTTGTGCCGTTTCTCTTTTTCATAGATATTCTTCCAAAACCTCTCTATCTCTTCCTTTTTTGGAATTTCATTAACTTTAATTTCATCATTTCTCAGTTGTCTGTACAATCTTCCTGGATCTTGTTTGAACATTCGGTTTTGTTCTTTCTCTTTTTCATTTCGTTCATATCTTTTTAATCTTTTACTTTTTGCCATTAGACTTAATTTTCTTCTAGCGATCGCATGGACCAATTTATTGCCTTGTCTCACTCTTTCTCTTCTTATTATATTTTGTACTTGTCTTATTACTCTTTCAGATCTTAATCTATTCTGTTGAAACGACGTTAGGATGGAAATCTCCCTTCTTATTTTTAATATTTCTTTTTCCAATCTAAACTTCCATGGTTTGCATTTTTTCTTTCTTGTTCCTCCTGTCTCTTTCATGACTCCAACTCCCATGATATCTCCTATTGCCCTTCCAACTGCGTAATATAGTCTGTTGAGTTCTGTAATATCGCAATCGGATGGTAAAATTCTTGGTAGAACTCTGTTGGCTATTCCAATCTGCTTATTCATTTCAAAGTAATTATTTATTTTATTTATTCTTAATCTTTTACCCATTCCCTCATTTAAATCAATTTCTCTGTAGTGGGCTATTTTCTGTAACATCCCTTCGAGCTCTTCTCTTGTGTACTGGAACTGTTCATTTCTCCTTTCATTTCTTCTGGATTCATCGCTGTCGCTTTGCTCAATGTTTAAAGATTCCTGTGTTGAATCATGAAGTTCACTTACTGAACTCTCTTCATTACCCGGTTCCATAAGTTCATCCTCTGGTTTCTCTGTTATCCATACTCTGACTTCACTTACTGTTTCTGTTTCTTCTCCATCCTCCTCATCCTTTTCCGATGGCGGAGAGTTACAAGTAGAATATTTCTCCTTAACTTCATTTCTCTCCTCATTGCGTTTTCGGTTTTTGTTTGTCTTTGTTGTTTGTTCTTTCTTTTTCCTGTTTCCTTGGTACAATTCTCCTCTGTTTTCTTGTATCATCTGTATGATATCAGGTGTTATTTGGAGCTCAGTTTCC
>SEYY01008612.1:10000-15543 GCA_009176605.1 Armadillidium nasatum | reverse complement strand
TCAGATTACTCTATCACAGCTCGAAGGATGAAGCATATCTTGCAGAGGTAAAAATCTTTGACACCAAAATTGAAATCATTAGTAGTTCTTCTTCTTTAAATATGACTCCAACATTTTAGATGAGGAAATCATAGAACATCTCATTATCATATGAGGAATGAAAAGTTGCTTCTCAGGATGACTCCTGATCAAAAGACTTGTTCTCTTTCACCTGCGTCGGAGCATTCTCGGGATGATTCTATGTCCAGAGTTGAAATGCAGAATATTCTGAAGAATATTCAAGCTTCAAAGCAGGAGATTAAAATCCCTGCTATAATGTCAAGTATTCAAAGGTGAAGGGGATCGTTATTCCTTCCGTTCATTCTTGCTCTCATTCCAGAATATTTATGGGCAAGGAAGGATGTTTCTGATGTTGACAAGCTTCAATATTTGAAATTCTTTTGGAGGGCAATGCTCTTAAAGATTGAGCATTTGCCCAATGTAGATGAAAATTTGGAGGTGGCATTGGACATCTTAAAGAATCTTTATTTAGACGAGTCATATATAGTTGACTCATTATTTCATAAAATAGATTCTGCTCCAAATCTAGATAATAAAAATCTGGAAAATATTCGAATATTCTTGTCAGAAGTGAGAGCAAACCTTCACGAGCTCAATGAGTTTGGGTTAAACTTTTTCGACGTTTCGTCGGCTGGCTGTAAACTTATGAGCCACCTAATAGTCGACAAGCTCCCTTCCAATTTCTTGAGAGAGCTTAAGTTGTTGACACAGGAAGAGTATCCCTCCCTAAACCATATTCTAGATAACTATGGTCGTGTTTTAAAATCAATCGAAAGAAGTAGAGTTAAAAATCAAGCTTCCATTAAAAAGGAAAAACATTCTGAAGGTCGGAAGCAAAGTAGGAATGACAAAAAGTCAGCGTCTTATAATGCTTCTGTCTCCTTTGAAGAATCGTCGTCGAAATATTCCAAAGCTGAAAAAAGAGCTGAAGTTTTTCTAAATGAAAAGGGGAGGAAAAAGTTTTCTCATTCACCTCCTTCAAAATGAAAATTTTGAGAAGGGAAACATAGAATGATTTCTTGCGAGAAAAATTCTTCTCCCGAAACAAGGAGAGAACGTTGCAGAGAGTTGAACATGTGTTTTAACTGCTCTAGTTTAAAAAATCTATCCAATAAATGTCCGGCAAAGAAATATGGACTTAGCAGTCCATGTGGAAAATGCGGTAATAAAGCACATATGTCGGCTCTATGTTATTCTCGTTATTCAGAAGTCTCCAGTGGTTCTTCTAATGATAGTCACCAGTCACCTTCAAGTGCTGCAGAAAATAATCTGGCTAACTGTAGCCACATAGGTATAAATGCAGGCACTGCTACATCTCAGAATATTCTTCCTACCATCTCTATTAGAGTAAAGAAAGGGAACAAAATCGTCCCTGTCCGTATGCTGTTGGACTTAGGTTCGCAACAAACATATTTTAATAGTAGTATTCTTACCAAGTTGAGTATTAATATTCAATCCTTGCCTTCTTTCGATAATAGGATTAAATTGTTCCTGGGAGAGGAGGTAAGGACGTTAAGATCATTAAACATAGAGATGGGTATTTGCTGTGGGAAAAAGTTTCTTAGTCTCTCAGTCAATATTGACCCACAGCTGGATGTCAGCTTTGAAGTCAAAGGTTTAAGAGGAGCTATTCATAACATATTACAGAATGGTTATAAGATAGCAGATACTCACTATGAAGACCTGTACAGTGATAAAGTAGCAAATATAGAAAGATTGCTGGGAATAGATGCAATTAATCTTATAAAGCATCTGAAAACAGTTAATTGTATTAGAGGCAGTGCTCTTGACACCTGTCATGGGTTTGTGCCTTTGGGGCCTGTCAAATCCTTTTTGACGCCTTCCCAGGAGGCAGAAACCTTCGGGAAAAAGTCAAATACTTCAAAAACTAAAGGTTCTCCTGTCAAACCTTCTTGATAGAAGGAGAAACTCTCCATACCACCTACTCTGCGAAGATCTGTGAAAAAAGTCCCTGCTTCAGTAGTAAACATGATCATGGACCCGGTTCCATCCTATTTTGACCCTATGCTTCATACGCATCCTGAAGCAGAACTGGATTTAGGTCTAGAGAATCTCTATAAACTAGAGTCTTTGGGTATTAATGAGGAAAGGGATCAAGGTTCCATTGATGAATATTACATCTCTAAATTCCATGAAACTATTGAGTTCAGGGACGGAAAGTACCATATAGAGTTGCCTTGGTAACAGGATATTCTAGAACAGAGAGTCAAAAAGAAACTGACATCTCAGGGACTTGACGAGAAGTATGGGGATATTTTCAAAGAATATTTGAAAGAGGGTATTATCGAGTCTGTTCAGGTGCAGCCCAAAGACTTCCATAAATTCATTTGGATACCTCACAGACCGGTAATAAAGAAGGCACTTCAAGTTACAACCAAAATAAGGCCTATTTTCAACTGCAGCCTAAAAATTGGAAATAGTCCCTCTCTGAATCAAGCTGTATATCCTGGATTTGATTTAATCGCCTCCCTTTTCAAAATGTTAATCTCTTTCAGGACAAACAAATATATTGTTCTTGTCAGACATTTCAAAAGCGTTCCTTCAGATTCGTCTAAAGTTGGAGGAGGACAGAAATAGGTTCTGTTTCTTTTGGGAAAGCGATGGTAAACTACTTATTTACCGTTATGCTACCATAATTTTTGGGTTGGCAGTCAGTCCTTATATTTTAGGCGCTGTCATTAAACATCATGCCAAAAAATACCCTGCCGATCTGTGTACTGATGAATAATCTCTATGTTGACAATTTTATATATTCTTCATCTTCTGTTGAAGAATTGGAGGATATTTTTCGAAAGGCCACTTCACGCATGAGTGAAGGTGGTTTTAATTTGTGCTCGTGGAACACAAATTGTCATGAGCTCAGGACTGTATTCGAGGAAGAAAACATGCTCGTCTCTCATCAGTGTGATGAAGAGAGAGTATTGGGGTACTTATACAACACCTCCCAAGATACCCTGGGTTTGAGTGATTATTCTCTGGGAATAGTCTCCACAAAAAGACAACTCCTGTCGGAGATTTCAAAAGTATTTGACCCACTTTCTCTTTGTCTCCCTGTAACAATAAGAGGGCGTCTTCTGATGAAGATGACATGGGCAGAGGAGATGGGTGGGATGATGTCTCAATCAAGATATTAAAAATTCTTGGGAAAAGTTGAGCAAAGATCTCAATTCCCTGAAAGAGATCACCTTCCCCAGATCTTGTTTCGAGTCCTGTGACTCTAATTTCAGTATTAATATATTCTGCGATGCTAGTTCTGTAGCATATGGCTTTGTAGTTTATATTTATTCTGAAGAAGTAGGTCGGAATAATCTCTGGTCAAAGGGAAAAGTTTCTCCAGGAAAAGGAAAAACCCTTCCTTGCTTGGAGCTGTTGTCAATATTCTTAGCCTTAAAATGCCTTCCTCAAATTCTGAGTAGTCTATCTGAGAGTAAATTCAAAAGTTTGAATATATTCTTCGACTCTCAAATTACATTGGTCTGGGTGCAAAATAAGGGATTGAAGTCCAAACAAATATTTGGTAGAAAACGAGTTCAAGATATTCTGAGTATGACCTCCACTCTAAAAGAAAATCTCTCTTTAATCCCCAATTTTCTATATGCAAGAACAGAGGATAATCCCGCTGACCTCTTGATCAGAGGAATCTCTTTCAAAGAGTTCCAAAAGAACATGAAATTTTGGACTAAAGGGCCAAAATGGCTTTCTTTAAATAAAAGATATTGGCCCTCGTCAGAGGTGGAAACATCTCCTATCTATCATATTGTTCCTGTAATAAAGGAACCTCCTGTGGAAGATGTTGAAAAATATTCTGATTTGCACAAACTTTACAGAGTAGTCGCTTTACTGTATAAGTTTGGTGCCATTTCAAGAGGTGTGTCAAATAATCATGACACAAGTGCACGTTTATATTGTCTTAGGACGATGCAGAGAGATTCTTTATATAAAGAAATTAAATTTTTGGAAGAATTCCAAAGGGATTCTTCATTTTCAGGTCAAGTCCCCGACTTGGTCAACAACTTAAATTTGTTCCTCGATGATAATAATCTCATCAAGAGCAAAGGTCGACTGTCACGTTGTAATTATTATGACTTTAATATTCTGAATCCTATTTTATTGTAAAAAAATCATCATCTTACTAGATTAATCATCAGAGTTGCGCACGTGAAGTGCAAACATCTAGGTATTCAGGATACCCTAACGAATGTTCGTCTTCAAGGGTTCTGGGTTACTTCAGCGAGAACCACCATCAAAAATGTCTTGAAGGAATGTATTATCAGCACAAAATTCAATAATTTTGCTTATCGCTATCCGCGCTTTACAAATTTTTTTGAAGGCACAAGTAGAATTATTCAGACCTTTTTGCCATGTTGGAATTGACTATACCAAGCATTGGTGGGTCAAAGTTAAAGGCTCTGCTCTGGAACAAAAAATGTTTATTCTCATTTACACGTGCCTGAATATTCGTGCGATATATCTGGACCTCATAGACGACATGTCATTCAAATCATTCGTTCAGTCGTTTCAGAGATTCGTGAATCGCTTTGGTGTGCCCGACTGTTTGTATAGTGACAACTCCCGGTCATTCAGTCAGGGCACTGATTTTATGGAAACATTCTTAGTTTCTGAAAATGGGAGTGAAATTCTCAGAAAAAATCTGATAGCTCCCAAGAGAATCCCATTATATAGTCCTTGGGTGGGCAGTATGTGGGAGAGAATGATCAGGGTGGTGAAGGACCTCCTTTTTAAAACCATAGGGCGTTCTTCATTAAACTATTTTGATTTTCTGACTATTCTATCAGATATTGCTGACGCAATAAATTCGCGCCCTCTCATTTACACTACAAGTGCAAATGAAGTGGTGCCACTCATTCCCAACGAATTTTTGAAGCCTCTTGCAAAGACTGCCATGGCTTTGCCTGGAGCTGGTTCAGAGAACCAGTTCTGGGATTCATCTTCAGCTCAAAGAGAGCTTATGAAATCTTTGAAGTATTCTTCGGAGAAGTTCGAAGAATTTTGTACCCGCTGGTATAGCGAGTATATTCTTAGTCTGAGAGAGACCAGTAGAGATCTCTATCAGACGAAATGGGATAATCTCATCAAAAAGATGACGTTATTCTTATTAAGAGTCCAGTAAAGGATCGTCCATACTGGCAAATGGGGGTGGTTCATGAATTACTTTACAGAGATGACCAAAAGGTCAGATCTGTATATGTGAGGACTCCAGGAGGGCAAGTCAATTTGTACCCAGTTAAACATTTATACCCTCTGGAGCTATCCCTGACTCACAGTGGTTCTAAACCATCTTCGTCAGATATTACCCCAATCGTCCCTTCTCAAAGTCAACCATCACTTAATCTTCCTGGAGGGGTTGACCCCCCTTCATCATCTGTGATGGATGCTGGAGGACCTTCAGCTCCTGTTGTTAAAAATATTCGTACTGTAAGAAAAGCTGCTGAAGCAGCTAG
>SEYY01008612.1:0-7500 GCA_009176605.1 Armadillidium nasatum | reverse complement strand
ATATATATATATATATATATATATATATATATATATATATATATATATATATATATATATATATATATATATATATATATATATATATATATATATATATATATATATATATATATATATATATATATATATATATATATATATATATATATGTATATATATGTGAACGGGGCTGTAGTACTCACTAATGTCCAGGTTCTTTAGGCCTGGGTTATCTTCTGTAATATGCAACTGAGAGGACGCCTAATAATCTCGGGGATTTTTTTATAAGTAACTTCCAGTCTCAGTTGTTGATTAGTGCAGCACACAGACTTATCGAAGGCTATGGTACAAGGTAATGGGTGACGCCCTACCTATTACCGTCAATCATTTACACACGAGACAACCTTATTATAATTTCCGATAATGTACGCGTATATATATTTTCAATTTAAATAGTCTTAGGAGTGATTTATATACGACAACACTTCTTATGTTTATTCAATGAAACAATACATTTGCGTTGCCCCACGTCCTAATGTAGCTAAGCATTCTCTAAGTATTTTATCATATATTGTCTTTTAATATATATATATATATATATATATATATATATATATATTATATATATATATATATATATATATATATATATATATATATATATATATATATATATATATATATATATATATATATATATATATATATATATATATATATATATATATATATATATATATATTATATATATATATATATATATATATATATATATATATATATATATATTATATATATATATATATATATATATATATATATATATATATATATATATATATATATATATATATATATATATATATATATATATATATATATATATATATATATATATATATATATATATATATATATATATATATATATATATATATATATATATATATATATATATATATAATATATATATATATATATATATATATATATATATATATATATATATATATATATATATATATATATATATATATATATATATATATATATATATATATATATATATATATATATATATATATATATATATATATATATATATATATATATATATATATATATATATATATATATATATATATATATATATATATATATATATATATATATATATATATATATATATATATATATATTAATTAATTAAAGATATTATAACAAGATAAAAGTCAAAGTTATATTTTAAATTAAGGCAATATATATCAAAACTTTTTCTCTGCCATGCCCTTTGCGTCAGGCACTATAACGATCTATGCCAGGCACTCTTACCGCCCGTGCCAACCTTTCAAACTGAAAAGTAAAAGAACTAAATATATAACACACATACATATATATTTATATATAAATATATAAGTGCATACTAGGGTTGGCCGAGCTCCGGAATTTTCCGCACCGCACATATATATATATATATATATATATATATATATATATATATATATATATATATATATATATATATATATATATATATATATATATATATATATATATATATATATATATATATATATATATATATATATATATATATATATATATTATATATATATATATATATATATATATATATATATATATATATATATATATATATATATATATATATATATATATATATATATATATTTATGAATACGAAGATTTTGTATTCACTCAAATATTGATTTCGTTCAATTATTTGTAATTTTAATACTTTTAAAATTCAAATGTTTTTCAGAAAGATTTGTAATATATATAATATTACTTTTATAATTTACGTTATTATATTATTCTTTTAATATCTAATTCTTATAAATTTCGAAGACTGAATTTATATGAAATTACGTTAGGTGTCGGTTTTCCGGTAACAGGCTTTTCTACATCGCTGAGTGCGAATCGTAGTATTTACAGCTCTAGCACTATATTCCTTCTGATACGTTTTACTTTAGAGGTGCTGGTTTTATAGAGCTAGAATGACGTAGCTTAGGGAGTGTCTAATGTACTAGAATATTCTATGATATTGACTCATCTCTTAAGGAGGGGCAATGTGATAGAGTGTTTTAAGGATGCAAATAACGATGATAATATGAGTAATCAGGGAGTGGCACTAAAATAATAATTAATACTATCTATGCTAATGGTTTAATGATATTAAAAATGCTTCTTATTCATCTGTAAGACATGTGTGTCAAAGTTACTTGAGTATGCATTATCGGTCTTATATATATATTATATATAATTATATATATATATATATATATATATATATATATATATATATATATATATATATATATATATATATATAATATATATATATATATTATATATATATATATATATATATATATATATATATATATATATATATATATATATATATATATATTATATATATATATATATATACATATATATATATATATATATATATATATATATATATATATATATATATATATATATATATATATATATATATATATATATATATATATATATATATATATATATATATATATATATATATATATATATATATATATATATATATATATATAATATATATATATATTATATATATATATATATATATATATATATATATATATATATATATATATATATATATATATATATATATATATATATATATATATATATATATATATATATATATATATATATATATATATATATATATATATATATATATATATATATATATATATATATATATATATATATATATATATATATATATATATATTTTTATATATATATATATATATATATATATATATATGATACGACTCCTATACTTGCCGATACCGATACCGATACCGATACCGATACTTCATCCCTATATATATATATATATATATATATATATATATATATATATATATATATATATATATATATATATATATATATATATAATATATATATATATATATATATATATATATATATATATATATATATATATATATATATATATATATATATATATATAATATATATATATATATATATATATATATATATATATATGTCAGGTTTTATGCTGTAGTCAACTAATTATAAGTCATAAGATTATCAGAAAAGAAAAAAGCAAAAAAATATTTTCCCTTCTAAGAATATCTCTTGACTGAGTTGACTTCCAAATGATGAAATGACTTTGATAATTATAATTTAAATGTTACACTCATTTGCATTTAAAAATGGTAGTGGACTGTATTTCGTAATTTTATAAGAGAAATACGAATGAGGAGAATTAACAATTCTAATTGTTAACTCTAAACTTCACTTGGAGCACATTTCACCTGTCCCTTTGATTCTTCAATTGAAATGACCCCTTTCTTCAAATATCAAAGGAACAGAGGGAGATTGGGTCTTTAAAATATTTGATGTGAGAATATTTGAAATAAATAATCTATTTAAATTTAAATTTTAACCTTCCTACCCTCTCCTTTTGAATCAAACCATCTCAAAAGAAATGTTAAAACTGGACTCCAGTAAATTTAAGAATGGCTTAATGCGAAATTAACTGAAGAGTCAACCCTCAGTACTGAAGGAAGAGAGAGAATAAAAGGAAGAATAAATTTTCATGTTATTCTTTATTATAATGATAGAAATAGGAGTCTGTAATGAATAAATAAAATAAATAAATTCAAATATTGTTGAGTTTACGTTAATATGACTTTGTGATCAATACTTAGTAAAAAAAAGATACAAAATATAATATATAAATAATATGATGAATAATTTAATAGGTAATATATACAGAATAATAAAAAATAATTTATAAATAATATAGTCGTTAGTGTCAAAATATTTACAATCACTTAACAATAAAACCTTAGAAGTAAACTAAGTTATATGAATAATAGTCATATTTCGGTTATTATATTCCTTAAAATTATTGTAAATAATTTTATTTACAATCCAACTACTATGCTTAGTGTGGGTTCGTCAAAAGAAAGTAGATATTTAAATCTACTAAAATATCTCTTTTAATAATATTAGTAATAATATACGAGTAGCCTATCAAATTTACAAGTTTTTATGTGACTAAAAACAAAAAAATAATATAAAACACTAACTATTTAGCATGGTGTTGAATGCAAAACTATGATTGACAATTTTTCAAACACCGGAGAAGGTGTTTTAAGTTTTGCCGAAAGACAGGATAGTGGTAGATAAAAGGACTTTGAAAATAACCGGAATTCCTTAAAAATACTCTCGAAACCTCACATCTGAAATAAAAATAAAGGAGATGACTCGAAAAGATAATTTAGTTGATTGTTTTTTAACGTGGGAAATTGCAGAAACTAACACAGAACTCAGTTTCCTGTAATTTCGCGTAGGAGATCAACTAAAATAAGGAATGACTAAGTTGAAACCCCAATAGAATTTTCGTCTTATTACTCAACGGAGAAGTGAAGATCTATCGATTTCCTCTTCTCTTAAAGCTTGAAAATTCTAAAGAGGTAACAACTTCAGAATAAGAACGATACTTCTCTTCTTCTTAAAACTTACCAATGTAGGTGAGGCGTACCGATAAAATACTAACAAAAGAAATTTACTAATTCGAGCAAAGTTAAAATGTTTCCGTCGGATTGCTTTATAAAAAAATGGAGCCTTCCTCCTTTAAAATTGAGGTTATAAACCTAAATGGGGTTTGTAATAGTTTAAACAAATATGCAAAAATGTAAAAAAAATATTAATTTAACCTGCAATTCAAAAATGTAAATTAAGGAACTTAATAAACGCTTTAAAAAATTGATAACAAAGGAGGGAAACTAAGTTCTAAGTTCCTTAAATTCGCAGGCTAAAACCTTAACACCTTCTTATAATGAAGAATGAGCTAAGAGTGACCTGAAATATGCAAATTTGAGCTTTTACACTTCACACCTTGACGGAAAGGAAATTTTCTTTTGTTAAGTAAAATAGTTTCAACAAAGATTTGTGTTTCTTTCTATTTTTTTATTTAAATTTACAAACAAAAAACAGCGGCAAAAAGCTTTCGTATACCCCCAAAATAACCATTTTCTTCGATTCTTTCCCATTCATATTATTATTCTTAAAACACCTGTCATTAACTAAGGTAGTTTACTATAATAACATAGATTGATATCAATAGTCACAAGATTAACAACTAAAAAATAAGTTTATAATCTTTAAAACTGTTAAACAGTTACATGGGTTTAAAAAAATTTAAAAATATAATTTCTATTTGTTTTAAAATATTTCTCTTTGTTGAAAATAATACTCTTAACTTATTTAAAAACTTAAATGTAATTATATTACAAATACAAATAACATCAGCCATCTTCCAAACCAAACTTTACCAACCTTAAAGAGTATATTATAAATGTGAATATACTTTCTACGACTAATTTTATTTATTAGTCATTTAGTGAATAATAAACAATTATTTTTATATCGTATATGTATAAAAACAATCATTGTAATAATGATGTCTTTATTTTATTCCATTTGATAATTGTTAATTAAAATTAAAAAATATCGGAACAATTGATATCAATGTCTTTCAACCTTCATTGCAGCGTATTAAATTTCCAGATGTTACCAGATGAATATTTTTATCTAAATAAAATTTTTATCCATTACTTTTATTTTTAAAAGTAAAATATTATTAATCATTTTATACATTTAATAACTTTTTAATACAAGAACGAAGAGTAATTTCACTTTTAATCGAAAAATATAAAGGTTTTTAATAAAAAGAAATTGGTAACTCAATTTCCCGTTATCTCAGAGTCTGTTGAGGAATGTAAAGAATTTTGACTGTCACGTTTAAGAAAACGCACTTACATACGCACAAAATTTTAGCAGCATAGTACGGTATCAATTTAAAAGCCACACTGAAATTTCAGAGTTCCATATCTCAATTATATCTTGGTGGTAAATATTTTTAATAATATTTGCAACATATATATATATATATATATATATATATATATATATATATATATATATATATATATATATATATATATATATATATATATATATATATATATATATATATATATATATATATATATTTTTACAGAACGCCACCACTCATGGGCAGAGCCCTTTTCAAGGAGGGGCACACACACATGCACAAAGCTCATTCAAACACACACACACACACACCACACACGCACAGCCCTCAGGTGGGCGCAGACGGAAGCCTTGAAGAGTGAAAGATTAAATATAGGAGGAAAAATAAATGATGGTAGAGAGTTCCACAGAATAGAGGTGGCTGGAGAGAAGGAGGTACCACAACGGGCTAGCCTGGGATTTCCTACGTCCACACAAAATTGGTGCGAAAGCAGGGCACCCCTTGTGCAACGAGGACGACGCAACAGTGGGGGAATGCGAGAGGCCAATTCCCTCGAGCACCTGCCATTGTAGTACCTTTAGAAAAGAGATAGCGCGCCTACAGAGGGTCAAGAGAGTTTGAAAGTAGGGGACAGTTTACTAATCTCTTAGCTTTTGACTCAACCCTATTTTATATATATATATATATATTATATATAATATATATATATATATATATATATATATATATATATATATATATATATATATATATATATATATATATATATATATATATATATATATATATATATATATATATATATATATATATATATATATATATATATATTAGAGGTGGACCGGATAGTAATTTTTTACTATCCGCGGATGCGGTTGCGGATGCGGATGCGGATGCGGATGCGGATAGTTTAATTTTTTAAGAGTTTTTGCCATAGATTCTTGGAATTTTAAATATAATATCCAGAATCTATGTTACCATAGATAACACCCCACCAACCTCTTTCCCCAACCTCCACCCATTTGGAAAAAGGTTATATATATATATATATATATATATATATATATATATATATATATATATATATATATATATATATAATATATATATATATATATATATATATATATATATATATAATATTATATATATATAATATATATATATATATATATATATAATATATATATATATATATATATATATATATATATTATATATATATATATATATATATATATATATATAATATATATATATAATATATAATATATATATTATATATATATATATATATATATATATATATATATATATATATATATATAAACAGTCAGTAATACCTTCACACTTCACAGTTTTCACATATTCCATTTGAAGTTAATAATTGTAAGTTATTTTTAGAAATAAAAGCTTTAGGGCTCTTTCAGGTGAAAGTTTGTTCGCTTTTCGTCGCAAATGAGGCCTGCTCCACTGAAAAGACGCTCACTAGCACTAGTTGAAGGACATGCTAAATAAGTCCTTGCCAGCTCAGGAAGAAAATGGAAACTTTTGCAATTATCTCTCCACCAAACCAGTTGGTCTTTATCTCCAAACGTGGGAGTTTCAGATAA
>SEYY01008611.1:27500-38464 GCA_009176605.1 Armadillidium nasatum | reverse complement strand
ATATATATATTTAAATATATATTGGAACCACCCTTTTCTTCTTATTTCTCTGTTCTTCAACATGCATCTTCCTTTCTTGATTGTAGGATTTTGAAGTTATATATTTAAAAATTCATTGACCATCCCTAAATGACCCAGCTTCTTTTATTGTCCTTTTCACTCAATAATGAAATCCTTTTTTACCAAAATAGTCCTGCCGTTTTTTTATTTATGTTATTTCAATATCAAAATTATTACTTTTTTTTATTTTATAACAATTATTATTATTTTAAGTATCTTATAGATATTTAATGAACTTATATTTTCATTGTATTTTAAATCGGAAATTTGTAAAATTTAGTTTGTGCTGAAGGCGGACCGAGATACGATGTGTAAGGTTCACTGTGTATTAAATGAGTATGTGGAAACAGAGTTTATTACTTTTGGCTACCAGTGATACTCATTTTTTCTTCGACAGTAAACTTTATTTACAGACCAATTATTTAACTATGGGTTCCCCATTGAGTGCAACGTTGGCTAATGCCTGTCTGTGCTTTCACGAATCCCATTGTTTGGAAAGATGTAAAGGAAATTTTAAACTAACATTTTATAGAAGATTTATGGATGATACTTTTCTGCTATTTTCAAAGGAAGAAGACATTCAACACTTTTTGGATTTCCTCAACGACCAACTTCCCAACATCAGGTTTACAGTCGAAAAAGAGTCGGACGGCTCTCTACCCTTCCTGGATTTACTCATCTCAAGAAAAGACAACAGTTTCACTTCAACCACATACAGAAAGAAGACTTTTTCAAATTTGAGACTAAATTTTGAATGTAATAGCATTAAAACATTACTCCATAGAGCATATCACCTTTCTTCCTCCTACTCTAATTTACATAATGAGCTCCAATTTCTGATGAACTAATTTTTAAATTGATCAACTCCTTTCTAAACAAAATTTACACACCTATAGAAACAATATCCACAGTTCCAAAAAAAGTTATATATGTTAAATTTCCATTTCATGATTACATTCATCATAAGTTAAATAAAGACCTATCTAGTATTTTATCTTATCGTTTTCCACAACTAAACATCCAACTTGTCTTTTCTTCTAATTTCACTATAGGTTCCCTTCTCAGCTACAAGACGTAATTCCTGTTCCCTTGCGTTCCTCCGTAATTTATAAGTATACCTGTGACCTCTGTAAAGAGGTCTATGTTGGTAGCACTATGCGCCAACTCCCCTCTAGAATGGAGAGCACAGGGGGATATCTAATCGTACAGATCTGCCTTTAATCCACCCACCCTTCTCAAGCATTCGAGAACATTGTAGCACCCACAGCCTTTTAGTCAATCCTGCCAATTTTGAAATAATCACCCAAACTACCCCACCTCTCGATTTACATATACTAGAATCCTTATTTATTCACACAATGACTCCATCTTTAAACAATGATAGTTAAACTTTCAAGTTGCGGCTTCTTTGATTAATCTCACTTTATCCCATCCCTAATTAATATCCATTATATTTTATTTTATTTTATTTCTTCATATTATTAATATATTATTTAACTTTATGACTTATTACTTTTTTTTAAATTTCCTTATGTGTTCTTATATGTTTTTTTTTAACTTTTGTGTTATGTTTATATAATTTTGTATTTTATGTTATAATATTGTCATGCAACATTCATATATAACATTTAGATCACTTACACAATTCACTTCTATTATTTTGTTTTCTATTTGCATTATATAATAATTTTTTCCCCCAACCTACCTACCTAAATGTCTTGTTTTTACTTTTCTTTTTCACCTTGCTCTTTATTTGCTTTAACTTGCAGGAATAGTACTATTGTTGATATATTGTGCCATTGTTGATTTTTCATCTCTTGGTTTGTTGTTCTGAGATGAGGTGTTAAATTTCCTTCGAAACGTTGTAAAGTCTTAAGAGACGATATTCTCTAAAACTTTGTACTTCTCTTTATGGGAAACTCTATTATATATATATATATTTTTATATGTATATATATATTTATAATAATATAATATATATATTTATATTTATATATATTATATATATATATAATTATTCTATAAATATATTTTCAGACATTTCAATAACATCGGTCTTAACAATACTTTAAAAATACTTTCGACTTCCTTTGACAAAAGTGGCGTTGAGTACGTTTCAACAATAGAACATCGTCAATTCCCGATTTTTGGGACTCAATGGCATCCCGAAAAGGCAAGTTTTGAATGGACAACTGATTCTAATCATAATAAAATTCCTCATAGTCTCGAAGCTTCAAGAGCTGCTCAAGCGATGGCTGAAAGTTTCGTTCAATTTGGTAAGTGTTCTTTGATGATATGATGTTCGGTGTTTAGTCTATAGCAAAGTTCCTCAACCTTTTAATTAAGCCTCGTGATCTCCCTCTCAAAAAAAAAAAAAAAAAAAAACGTTAATACTTCACCAAAAGACTCGTATTTAACGTCTTAAAACCTGGAGGTTGTCAACTCAAAATTCAGATTGGGAATTTTATCGAACGACTAATTATTAAATGTTATTCCTGTGGTAGGTGCCATATTATAAAAAATGTAGACTGAAATATCTAATTGTACGGTTGATTTAATTAAATTAACCATTTTTCCCAACAAATATTTTAAAAAATAAAAAATTTTTTTTTTTTTTTTTTTTTTTTTTTTTAATAAAAAAAAAAAAAAAGGACGAATTTGGTGGTGTTTAATTTTTGTTTATATTTTAATGTAAGCAAAGATTAATAAAGGATTTGAAAAGTTTTTTTCGTAAATAAAATTTTTAATTTTGCTACCCCATAGGACCCTTTGTATTTGTAATCAGGGTATCCAAGGTTGAGAACCCAGTCTAGTAAAAATATACTGGAAGGCTCTCTCTCTCTCCAATTTTATATATTATATATCATATATTTATTATATATATATATATTATATATAATATATATATTATATATATATATATAATATTATATATATTATATATATATATATTACTATATATATATATATTTATATATTTATATATATATATATTAATATATTATAATATATATATTATATAATTTTATATATATATATATATTCTTGCTGGAAACGTGCACTCATTCAGTTTTTGCCGAAGAAGGGGGACCCCCTCCCAACCCTCTAACTACCATCCCGTTTCTTTAACTTCCGTTCTTTCTTAAGTTTTCGAATCTATTCTTAACAGGAAGTTCAGAAATATCGCAATTCTTCTAATCTTATCTCTCTGATCGCCAGTATGGCGATCAGTGCTCTACTGGTGGTCTTCTTTCCCTTCTCTCTGACTCATGGTCCTCCGCTCTCTTCGGCATTTCGCTGAACCTTTTGCTGTCGCGAATTCAAATGAGACCGTGTCATTTTCCTTTAATTTTGACAATAAATAAAATATAAAAATTCACCTCAGGATGCTGCCTCTAGGTATTACCATCGTCTTCGATCTCCTGAAACTCATTATATTTATATTTCATCCTGGAATTTTGCAAAATCTATTCTTCGAGATTTAAAAACTCTTTTCTCTGCCGAAAATGCAATAATCTTTCTATTTCCTCCTATTGCAGCTCTTTCTGATAATTTGCCAAAAATTTTAACCCTAACTTTCCACGATACATACGATGTTTGAAGGTGTGTAAGTCAACTGAAAGTTGGGAAAACAATAAAGGGAGTGTGTTCCAGAAATACCAGTAGAGTACATGTGAGATTAAGCATAGCGGGTAGCCTAGGTCAGGAGTTGGACATAGAAAAGACGAGACTGTGCAGAAAGAAGTGTCACACGAGCCCTCCTCCCAGTGGACTGGTGGTTCATGAATTTTAAGAGTTCAGAAAAGCAAAGTCCATTGTAATAGCGACAGTAAATAGAGAGTGATACGTAAACAATTTAACGGGCTTGAAAATACTGTAGGATTAGTGAGAAGCGAAAGAGTTGTATGAGAAATGCAGTAGATTCGTCTTTTCTCTAGGAGAGTTTTGTGTGTGGAACCACCCCAGAAATTTGAAGCTTACTCCATACAGGGGGCGAACAAACCCTTATAAATAGCAAGCAACTGGGCTGGCGTTAAAGAATTTCTGAAGGAGCCTCAGAATACCTAACCTCTTAGAAGCTTGTTTAGAAAGAGAAGTAATGTGATCCCTCCAAGAAATATCACGAGAAAAAGAAACACCAAGAATATTAAAGACAAATGAAGGTTTGAGTTTTGTTTTCGAAGATGTCATAGTTGTGTGGAAGGTTGTGTCGAGCAAAGAGATGGAAGAACTGAGTTATTGTGGCATTGAAAACAACCATGTTTTCTTTGCTTCAATTTGAAATACGAGAAAGACCAGAGTTTAATTGTTTCAAGGCCACCCTCCTTTAATCAATTAACTACTGTTAACTGAGTCATCGGGTGGAGTCATCGGCGTAGGAGTGGATAGGTGATGAATTATTAGAGAAAAGGTCATTAATGAAAAGAAAGAATTGAAAATAGGACTGATCCCTAAAGATTTCCATGGAAGTTGGAACTGTGAAAACATGGTTGCATTCAATCTCTCAATAATTTTATATCTTTATCTTTCTACTCGACATATATTCCCACACAACTACAACATCATGGCAAAAACAGAAATCATATCATCTTCTGTTCTTAATACTCTTACTTTTTCCTATTTTCGTGATTTTTCTTGAAAGTATCATATTTCTTTCACCAAGCAAAGTTGAACGTTCTAGGGACTTGCATAATTTTTCCACATTTCTTCTAGCTGATTGGTCTACATCATGGGCGTGTGTTTTTTCATCGTATACTTAGGTTAAAACCACTCATACAGCTCTTTTTGAAAGGGTGGATACTAAGGCCTTTCGACTTATCAACTATCTCCTCCTCTACACTAACTCTAAGATCTCTTTTTACAGTTGAACTGTTGCTTCACTCACTTTATAATATATGACACCACTGTTAGAACGAAATCTGCTCTTCTGATCCTTCTAGCGAATAACTTCACTCTTTGAAGACGCCTTTTGCGACTCATCTTTCCACACACTCTTCTTCTTTCCCAGATCAGTTCTCTGAACCTAGACTTAATACATGACAATATTTTGGGAGAGGGTTCTTTAGAGAGGTCCATTCCTCCAAATTGGTTGAGGAACCATTATTAATGGAACTAGTCCCCTTAACAGCTGTTCTTAGTCTTACATATATTAAAATGGCAAATTCTGAAAAACTCTTACTTCTATTTTTCGCACTTCCTCTGACTTGTATGTACACTTTCTGAAGCCATGTTTCGGTAATTGTCTCGTGTCGTTCTGTTTCCTAAATTGGGTTTGGTTTAATCTGGTATGTATCCCTACTGTTTCTCACCAGTATATATATATATATATATATATATATATATATATATAATATATATATATATATATATATATATATATATATATATATATATATATATATATATATATATATATATATATATATATATATATATATATAATATATATATATATATATATATATATATATATATCCTCAGCACGTATGAACACGAATAAATTTGCTTCAACTGAAGAGGAAGAGAAAAGTCTCATTTACAACTTCAGTCCAACTTTCACAGGCAAAAATAATGACTACATTTACGAACTTATTTATTTCTTTTTAATTATTTTCTTATTATTTATTAAAAATGAAATAAAAAGAAGGATGAGTAATGAATGATGTAACACTAATAAAACTGGTGAAATGAAATACATGGCTCATTATTTGAAACTCCTAATATATATATATATATATATATATATATATATATATATATATATATATATTATATATATATATATATATATATATATATATATATATATATATATATATATATATATATATATATATATATATATATATATATATATATATATATATATATATGAAGTTTACTTCTCACTTGTATTTCCTTATTCTAGGAGGGAACTTTCCTAAGAAGTTTCTTCATAGGGTCCGAATGAAAGATCGAGAGAGAGTCTCCAAGAATGAGTCAATCACATTGGATGGCACCAGTTATCAGTCTCCAAAGGGTTATGACAAGCCTAGCAAGCCCGCAACCAACATTCCTTGCTCAATAAGCTCATATCTTGCCTCGGAATCCTGGCAGTCTTTTTGATCAACAATCCCGTGGAAATGGACTACGATTTGGAACTACGAAAAAGAATAGAAGAAATCGGAGGATCACCACCTTGGATGTGGGAGCGATTAAAGATAAAGAGGATTAGATGATGTTGTTGATGGAGGAACGGAAAATGGATATACTTGAAGTGTGTGAATCTAGGTTGCAGGGTAGAAGTACAAAGATGTTGCACCATGAACACCAGTTGATTTATTGTGGTGCACAAAAATATAGAGCTCATGCAAAGAGTAAATTATATAGAACAAATGAAAGAGTGAATCTTGGTCTTCGCAATGAACATGGGTATCTCCAGCTTCCAAGCCAGGGAGTGTGAACTTATTATTTTATAGAACATACAGGGAAAGAAACACACATATTAAACTAAAATATTTGCATTCATAAGGAAATAATTTTTTTATATTTGATTAATTTTTATTTTATTAAAATAGAATATCAAATACAATATGAAATGGTGAAAAATTCTCATTATGGAACAGTTGAAATTATCGATATTATTAAAAAAGTAATTTTCATGGATTCATGGCAAATTTATCAACTACTGTTTGAATAAAGTAATCATAATTGTCAAACACAAATTTTCTGTATACACTCGTCATAGCCATCCCGTTTAACCTTGATCCTTCGCAGAGTTGTGAAAGAACACGCTATTGTACTGGTGAGTAGTATCAGCAGAGTCCTTTTCGTCGCCGGAAAGAAAGGTTCAGTTTCCTTTAAGACTTGGGAGACGACAAGATCTTTTAGTTCTTCACTACTCAGTTTCTTTTCCTTTCCGGTTTTGTACCAAAGATCCAGTTCTACTTCTAAGCCAACTAAATGGTTAAATATGTAAAATGAGGCTGCCTTTTCCTTAATTCAACGATTGACATAAGTAACATGTGGAAAGGATGAAAATATGTTAATGCAAAGGCAGGTGTATTTTTAGTAGAAAACCGTAATTCTAAAGAAGAGGTTAGAATCCAGATACGGAATTATTAGGGATCTTCTCCAGAACTCCGTGGAATTTGCTTCTGTATGGTTGCTGGGGTGTTGCTGCCTACCGACAATCAGTGATATATTCAGATCCAGTCCCAGTTGCTCGGCGATTTGATTAGCTTTTTTAACACTTCACCGATGTATTTTCATCCTTGCGATGGTGCCTAATCATTTTCACAATGCGTTGAATGTGCCGCGAGGTTTTGACGGTATACAAGGTCTTGGATCAGAGAGCATTCACAACTGGCTCTAACACCGCAGAGTACCACAGCCATGATGAATGACGACTTACATGTCGCTGAATGCACCTGAAAGACGATTTTTCTTCTGACGGCATTTCCCAAAATGGAGAAGGTTTCAATCGCTTTTATTATTCGTATAAAGTGCTCCTTAAGCATTCTGATACACTTGTGTGTTTCAGATCATCTGGTCTGGCATAGGCTTGGGATGTTTGACATTAATTTTCTTCTCAAGACCGACTCGCGATAAACGTAATAATGTTTTTTATAGTTTGTGGTTTTCAGATATTGTGTTTAAATCATTTAATACCAGATTTAGTTTGTGTGAAGGGCAATGAAAGAACAAAGCTTTTTTTTATAATTTTCCCGCAATATTGCAATGACCCTACCTTCTTTGCCAGACATCGCAGAACAGCCATCGAAACCCAAGCCCACGAATTTCTCGGGATCCTGTTCTTCGCTCGTAACAAAATCGTCAATGATTTTTTGCGTCAAGCGCTTCTAGTTCTTCAAAGTCAATAAATTCCTATTTGATTTTATCAGTCTCTTTGTCGAAATGCCGCAACCTTATTTATAACTGCTCGTTTCCAGAAATATCAGGGATTTCATCTGCTAGTAAGCTATATGAGCATTCTTCCCTAACCTTATTGACGATGCTTTCCTTTATAGTAGTCCCGCATAAAGAAATGGTCTCATTCTGAATCTGAACTGATTAGTATGTGGCATTTTTCTTCCCATGTTCAAAATGGTTTTTCAATGACTGGTCTCCTGCATCTATTCATAAACGGCACAAATCTTTCAGCTCGTCATGATGCTTACCCATAAGAGATAAATTGTGCATACCAGAAAATGTCACATGAAATTATTGAAGATAATACCTTTTTATTTTTTTCTCTAGTTTTCATAGAAAATTGGTTAATTTGAATGTCTACCGGCACGTCTTTAAGGAACAATCTTGCAGCTTCAACAGTAGTTTTATGACACTCGGTGTTTGCATATCCCTTGCAAACTTATGAATATCTTTATATTTAGTGAAATGTCTTATTATTAAAGAGCCCAGGACCCCACAGACCGAACTTTTATTTGGTGGAAATAAAATACAAAACTTTCAAAATGCTCCCTTTAGGAGCTTGGAGTATGACAGCCAAGGGGAATAGGTCTACAACCATTGATGATTTTATTTCCTCTTTAAGAGGGTAGCATCTTCCAAAAACATAGATCTTCGGTTGAATCCAACAATCTTTCAGTGACTTTTCTCAATCAAAATCATAGATGACTCTCCAACGTATCTACCAATGTTATTTTCGTGACTATCATCCAAAAGAGTAAGATCCGAAATCTGACCCCATATCTTCAATCATTGAGGAGATGTGTCTAGGTCCTTCATCATGCGAAGTATGCGTAAGTATTATTATTAAAATTCGACATAATAGAACCAAGCCAAGTCAAATCTAGGTAGATCAAGTAAGGTTGTTATTTCGTTATATTAAGCAAGCCATGTAGGGTCAGGAAAATGCTTTATAAACCATTAAGAGTAATAGCTTCTAGGGGGAGGCAGCTGCGCTCCAACTGACAATGCCCATGGCAGTAAAAACTGACATAATTAATTTAAGCATCATCCAGATCTATGAACCTCAGCAGTAGAGACCGATGGAAGAAAGAGATAATTTTTACCAAGAGTTGCAAAATATTAAAAACAGAGCACCTTACCATGATAAAGTAATAATACTGGGAGATTTAAAAGGAAATGTCTGACGAGATCGACTTGGAATCGAGAGTGTGGTCGGAGACTTTGGTACATGAAGAAGAAATGTTTCTGGTGACTGATTAATAGATTTCAATGTGCCAAAGAACATAAGTACAATGAGCACCTTCTATGATCACAGAGATACAATAGGTGGAACTATACGAGAAAGAGATATAAGGAGAAGTCGATGATTAACTTTATTCTAACAAAAACAAACTGTTGTTCAAAAATGTAAAGAGCAAAGCATTCGTGTCGGCCGACTTCGACCACCAGATGGTTGTGGGAAAATTAAGAAAAGAAAAGCCGAAATCGCTGAAGTGCATGCTTTGAAAAAGATTCATGTTAAAAACATGCAAGATGCTGCCTGAAGAGATGAATTTCAGAGAAAGTTTGGCGAGAGGAGAAGAGATGAGATGGCAGATGGGAGTGTAGAGGAAAGTTGAAGGGGTTTTCACTGAACTCTGATGGAACTTTCAGAACAGATTGTGGAAGCAAAAACTATACATGGAAGGAAAAAAAAGAAATCAGATCACTGGAATTTTCAAGTCGGAGAAGCTGCAGAAAAGAAAAGAAAATGACCTGTTTTGAAAATGGATAAGGACGAGGAGAGAGAGGAATATGTGAGTGCAAGAAGGGAAATGGACAAAGCTAAGAGGAGAAAACAAGAAAATACATGGAGAAAAATAGGAGAGGACTTGGTGGCGGATCTCACGTGTGCAAGAAAACTGATAAATAGTACGGAAAAAAATTAAAGGAAAGACTGAACACCTACATCCTTTGCAGTGAAGGAAGAGGAGGAATAACTGCTCGCGAGCCAGAAGATGACCAAGTAGAAGATGGACAAACTATTTTGATGAATTATTAAATGTATCAAAAAATCTGGAGGATGAGATGGACGAAGAGATGTTGAAGGTGGGTCACCACCACCAATGGCTTTCATCTAGTTTTCATGATCCAGCTGGTTAACTCGACTATCAATTGTCAATCCAGAACAACCTTTGGTAGTTGGCGCATCTCCCTACCGTGATCCCTGACCTCCTTGGCGATGAATCCAAGATACTTGATCTTTTCCAACTTCCTATCCTTTTCCTTACACTGTTAGACTCTTTAATCCTCTGGGTTTATCTGATCACCATCTTATCTTGGCATCTTGTCCTGTCTCTTCAAGTCTTCCGCAAGAACGGCACACGCCTTCGGCGAGGAAACGTTTCTGACATTTCGGTGTCACTAACTGGACTGACTTGAGGTTGAACGTTTCTGATTTCCCATGGAATGATTACTCTCGGAATGTGCAGAGCGCATAACCAAGGTAATTCTAACAGGTATGGAGTCGTAGATTCTATATTCTTACCGTTCTACTAAACCTAACAAACCTTGGTTTAACTCTGCTTGTTCTCGTGCTATTCGCCGCAGGGGTGCTGCATTCAGAGATTACTGTCGTCTTCATATTCCAGAAACTCACGCAACTTAAATTTCATCCCGGAATCGTGCAAAATCTATCTATCCTTCGTAACACTAAAATCTTTTTGCTTCGTAGAAAATGCAATAATCTTTCTGGTTCATCTTCTTCACACACTATTCTGCATTTTGCAAAAAATGTTAACTCTAACTTTGCTTCTTCCTCTTTCCCTTTTTAAGTATCTTCTGACGGTTCAAATGCCGTTTTGTGTTCCTCTAAAGCTGAACTCTTTGCTCAAACTTTTGCCTCTAATTCAACCTTAGACGATTTCGGTGCTGTTCCCCCTCCATCAACCCCCTCAAACTCATTTATGCCTAAAATTGTAATTTCTTCTAAATATGTCATTTCTGTTCTCTCT
>SEYY01008611.1:10000-22500 GCA_009176605.1 Armadillidium nasatum | reverse complement strand
GAAACCACTTTTTCCAGGTGCCTGCCAATACTTAACAATTTTGTATATACCATCATACCTTTAAAAAAAATAAAATTATATATATATATATATATATATATATATATATATATATATATATATATATATATATATATATATATATATATATATATATATATATATATATATATATATATATATATATTAATAATAATAATAATAAATCCCTACCATCTACTTTCGTGAACCAAAATTTGCTCTAAAACAACAAAAAGGGGCTAGATAACACGAGGTTAACAAATATTTGAAACCAAGAAACGAAAAATTAAAATGGACTCAAGCTTTCGACCTCTACACCCGAAGGTCCTTATATAAGGGAGATAAGAAAGCAACAAAGAAGAGAAATAACTCAATAATAATAAGAAATATATTTTAGTTGCTTGTAAAGATTATTTTATTTAATAATCTTTTATAAAATTGTTCACTTTTTAATAAATTGTTTAAGATATCATCTATTTTGAATGTAATAAAAAAGCACTGGTAATACTAGGAAAATATTGATAAAAAATTTACCAACTGCTCAATGAAGTACTACAGGAAGCAATTGTCCCAAGAGTTGTTTAACTTATTTCTACACGTTATGCACACCCTTAATATTCCCACAGTAAAAACTGGCAGCAATGAAAATGAGCTGATCATGTATTCAATATAACAAATTTATAGCGCACAAATACATAACCTCCTATGGCTGAAAATTGAAGACAGAGTCAGTAAGACGAAACAGAAAATGGTTTGCTATCAGAAGGCTCAAGTACCCGAGTTTCTGTCAAGAAAGAGGTTAGGTCTAAAAGAATAGAGGTGGTGTTCAACAAAATGGAAATTGTATTGAACACCACGATTGTCGGAAGAAATTAAAGAAAATAGACCATGCACGAGGGCAAGTCGGATGCAAAGTCTTGGTGGTACAACCAATAACACCCATCAATAGTTTTGTTAAGCAATGTGACTACAAAATAACTAGGTATTACAGATAGCAAAAAACCAAAATTTTATGATTACTGAAAATTTTAAATCTTGTTTTAACCTTCATGAGTTCAGTAAAAAAATTGCTATCAGTATCGGGGGGTTTAAAATTATTGGTATCTAGTATCTGGTTAAAATTTTGGTATCGCTCCATCCCTATATATATATATATATATATATATATATATATATATATATATATATATATATATATATATATATATATATATATATATATATATATATATATATATATATATATATATATATATATATATTAGGGATGGAGTGAGTTATCGATATCGGTATCGGTAAGTATCGGTATATTTTCAGTTATCGGTGAATTTTAAAATCTTAGTATCGGTATCGGTAAAAATTTTGGAATATGAATGGATAAAGTATCGGTAAAAATTTTGATATCGCTCAATCATCCCTAATATATATATATATATATATATATATATATATATATATATATATATATATATATATATATATATATATATATATATATATATATATATATATATATATATATATATATATATATATATTATTATCACCGATTTCCTTCTTCTGGGGCATATTCTGAATGTTTCCTTCCCTTGAAATTTCTTACAACACGGACAGGCTTGCCCTTTTTCCAATCTTTTGCTTCACCACCATCCTTATTTAAAGGTGTATTACAATTCAAAGCCAAGGCTCTAAAATAATAATAATAATAATAATAATATTAAAAATTAATAATTCAATTCTCAAAGCTTTATTAAGAAGATTAAGTATATTTACAAGTTTACAATTTTATAGTCGGTCCTGCAATACTAAATACAATAATAGTAATAAAAATAATAATCTTGTAGTTATCCATTTTCTGAAAAGTGGCTCATAGGAGAAAATAAATAAATAATAATAAGGGGAAAAAAATCAGCAATTTGCAAGCGAGGAGATGAAAATTAAAGTTAAACGCAGGAAAGGTTATAGAGCGAAAGGGGCCTGCGCAGCTCCTATTATTCCAATTATACCTTTTTGTTTAAATATACAGGACTGTATACTTGTGTAGAAATTTAGTTATAAACTTATACAATTTGTAAAGAATAATCAATATTAAGGAATATTTAGATAGAATTTATTTCCATTGTAACTGGCCAAATAATAATTTCTAATTGTTATTTGCATTCTTACAAACAGAGATAAACATACGAAGGTTGTAACACGTTTTGTTCCTACACAATGAAAATCTTTGGAAATTTAAAATGTCAATTGTTAGTCTTCAAACTTCTCGATTAAGTTTCAATTACCTCTTAAAATAAATTATTATATTAATGACTTATTAATCCTAGTTATGATGTCCCAAGAATAACAAAGGATATTGTCATAAGTTAAATATATGTTGCTAAAAAGCTAGTAATGCTGTGTTAAGACTAACACACTAATATTACTAACTATTTTTGTTTAATGTGTTATTTTTTTCTTTCTTTCCAGTTAAAACTGTAAATGGTTAATTGACCATCAAAGGTCCTACAAATAGATGTATATTTTATTTTCGCTTGTTTTTTTTTTTATTTTTTTATTTTTTTTAATCTCCTCCGGTGGGCAAAGGCCAGAGGCCTACCAAATTCCACCGGAGCCGGGAAAGATCTATTTCATGGTCGATGGAGGCCGACGTGTCCAGATACACGGCGTTTGAAAGTATGCAAGTCAAAGGAAGTTGGGAAAACAGATAAAGGGAGTGTGTTCCAGACTTTACCAGTAGAGTATATGTAAGATTGAGCATAGCGGTCTGGAGAGTTGGACAGAGAAAGAGCCCTTCTCAATGGAGGAGGTATGCGACGAGAGAGTTCAGAAGAGCAGTGTCTGTTGTAATAGCGATAGTAAAGAGAGAGTGATGCAACAATTCGACGGGCAGAAAGAGATTGGAGAGTTAGTAAGAGCAGGAGAGTTGATGAGACGAAATGCCCTAGACTCCACCTTCTCTAGGAGAGCCGTGTGTGTGGAACCACCCAGATGTGCGAAGCGTACTCCATACAGGGGCGAACAACACCCCTATACAGAGCAAGCAACTGGGGCGGCGTGAAGTAATTCTGAAGGCGCCTCAGAACACCCAACCTCTTAGAAGCTTGTTTAGAAAGAGAAGTAATGTGATCTTTCCAAGAAAGATCACGGGAAAAAGAAACACCAAGAATATTAAGAACAGATGAAGGCTTGAGTTGTGTGTTTTCGAAGAAGATATCATAGTTGTGTGGAAGATTGTGTCGAGTGGAGAGATGAAGGAATTGAATTTTTGAGGCATTGAAAACAACCCTGTTTTCTCTGCCCCAATTTGAAATAAGTGAAAGATCAGAGGTTAGTTGCTCCAAGGCTACCCTTCTCGAGTCTATCAACTGCTGTTGGGTGGGACTTTTTTCGAACTGGAAGGAATAATGAAGGGTGGAGTCATCAGCATAGGAGTGGATAGGAGATGAGGTAATAGAAGAAGTGAGAAAAAGTGTTGGGATAGGACAGAACCCTGAGGAACACCACTATTAATAGATTTAAAGGAAGAACGGTGGCCGTCTACAACAGCTGCTATAGAACGACCGGAAAGGAAATTAGAGAGAAGATCACAGAGAGAAGGATAGATACCGAAAGAGGGAAGTTTAGAAATCAAAGCTTTGTGCCAGACTCTATCGAAGGCTTTCGATATGTCCAGCGCCACAGCAAAAGATTCACCGAAATGCCGAAGAGCGGAGGACCAAGAGTCAGAGAGAAGGGAAAGAAGATCACCCGTAGAGCGTTTCTTACGGAAGCCATACTGGTGTCCTTAGATAAGATTAGAAGAATTGAGATGTTTCCAAATCTTCCTGTTAAGGATAGATTCGAAAACTTTAGAGAGAACGGAGGTCAAAGAAATAGGACGGTAGTTGGAGGGTTGAGAGGGGTCCCCCTTCTTCGGCACAGGCTGAATGAGCGCACGTTTCCAGCAAGAAGGGAAGGTTGAAGTAGAGAGGTAAAACGAAATAGTTTACCAAGGCAGGGTGCAAGCTCGGAAGCACAAGTTTTGAGAACCACAGGAGGAATACTATCAGGACCGTACGCCTTCTTAGTATTAAGCTCAGAAAGAGCAGAAATGACATCTTTAGAAGAAAGTGTAGGAGTGGTTTAAAGGAAAAACACATTTGATGAAAGAATATCAGGTATATTAGTATAACCCAATTATCAAGCAGGTAATGGTTTGAGTTTTTTTATACTTATATTTCATAATAGCTTCAGTATCCACTGATAGGATCTATTATCCTTATCCAAATAAGAAACCAAAAGTTGAGCATAAGATATCATCATACAATAAGAGTTAACTTCTTGTTATCAGTACAAGGTAGTTGTATGCAAACTTTTGCAAGCGTAGACAATTTTGGTCTCTCAAATTTCTATTAACCAAGAAATCAATGATGCATCTAATAAAGAGACCGTATATAACCATTTAAAAGCTACTCCATTAACTTACTTGTTCATTCGAGTCAATATTCTGATCGCAGGACTGTTCTGCTGTTCTTTTATTGCCAGATAAATCTCTTCCTCCCGAGCCTGTATATGTGAACTCTTCTCCTCTGTCTTCATCATCTTCATATCCACCTGCCAAGACAATACTGTAAGCTCCACTATTTTCTCTTCCATGAATACCTGCTACATGAGGTCGATGAACTCCAGCTTCTGAAACCTATTAATATTTAATGTTGGTAGAAGAATAAATTGTGCTAATATTTTGATTTTTCATGAATGACAAGTAATAAACACAAAGAAATTTTATGATTTTATGTAAGTGTTTTTATTACACAAAATAAATATTACTATATAGTGTTACGAATGGCATTAAAAGGATAATACTAGATGAAGAATTTAACTGAAAAACTAATCTAATGTCTAAAAAGTGAAAGAGGATTTAAATGTAATCCATATAAGTTGCTTAATGAAGGAAAAGAAAGTGACGTTTTACCTTTAATTGATCAAACTGAGCAATCAGCAAAGTAGTACACCAATAGCTATAAATAAAGGATGGGTAATAAAAAGACAACAATGTCTGAACTTAATGGAAATTATAGCCATAATGAAACTTTAATTTACTAATAAAGATTGCCATCCTATTATTAATATTAATGAAAATGTTTTCCTTGTAAGTAAAGTGTTACCTATGGAGGGAACATGTTAAAATACTACATTAATATTAGAATTATCATTAGTAGCTATGAAACATTACTTACAGTATCTTTAATGTTATCAATTATGAAATAGATTAAATAATGGTTATTAGATATGGGACTCAAAGGACACAGCAGTGTTGAAATTAGCAGACCTTTTTCAGATCTTAGAAATTTAACTTTGTCCATATATAAGATAATAGATATGTAGGTTTTGACAGTTTTATAAATACTGAATTATGTATTGTAAATATTCCAATATTTCTCTTATTAATGTAATTTAAAAATTTTATTTTTCCTTTATGAATAAAAATTTAAGAATAAATTATTATTTACCTGCAATCTGAACTTCCAAAGTGTGCCAACTTCTACTCCAGGAATAGGACCAAAATGATCTTGTGGCACTATTGAACATACTTTCTGTCTTCCAGCACATGCAAAACCTTTACCCCAATCTCTGCCGCTTGTTTTTGAATTTTTAGAAGATGCCATTCGGGCTTTTTTTCGACTTTCCTTTAGCTTTTCTCCGGCTTTAACTATTTCACTATCATCTGTCTTGCATGCTGGACAGTACCTTAAAAGAAATTTAAAAATAAATTTATTTCTCCGCAAAAAAAAAATAATATTTGCCTCTAGTATAATTTAACATTTTCATATTTCTTCCCTATATGTAAGCTGGACAGCAGAATAACGGATATTTAGCAATTTTCAAAAACCATATGCCAGATACTGTTTTTACTATTTACTTATGTGTATGTGTATTCCTTTAATTTCACATAAATTGCTAATTATATATATATATATATATATATATATATATATATATATATATATATATATATATATATATATATATATATATATATATATAATATATATATATATATATATATATATATAATCTAATAACAATAATCCCACAGTCCATAAGCTTATTTCTGTAATTCACTAAATACAAATAATACACAACATTCACAACAATTATACAAAATAGAACTTCCAACAGTGATGCATGCATTGCACCTATGTAAAACAGACATTGCAGCAGACCAGTTGTGTTCCAGTGGTATGCTAGCACACGCCTGTCATTCTTTTCTGCAGATCCATAAACTTCTTTGGCAGAAACGGCATATACTACTTGTTTGATTGTACACCATGCAAAGTTCAGTGGTGTTAAGTCAGATGAAAGTGCAGGCCAAGCAATAGAGCTACTCCAACCTATCCAGCATAAAGGAAAATTGTCTTAGAGCTAGTTGCGTGGACATCTTGCAAAGTTTGCTGGGCAATCATCCAATTGAAATAATATAATGTAAAATGAGATACCTTCCAGGAGATTGTGGAAGGTAAAGAAAAGGTAATTTAAGAAGATCTGGACTTTCTGGTTACTTAGCAAAATGTACTGTCTGATGAAATTGCTTGATAGTATTCCCAGCCACACTGCATGCAAACCAGTGCTGAAGATGGTGTCCCCGCTTTGCTAAGGGATTCTCGCATGTTCACATGCAGCCAATATATGTTTGATTGTCAGAACAACTGCAATAAGCTTAATTGCTATTTAGGATTGCAATCATAAACAATACACATTGGTTATCTAATTTATTTGATTTAGTAAAATACTTTGTATATTTGCAAAACTGTAAAAACCCCAATTTTTTTTTTTCATGAAAGTTGGAAAATTTTAGCTCTAATGTGCAAATTCAAAATGAAACGTATGTTTTTTAAAAACATTTTTCCTATTATCACGCATCAAAAATGAATTACTTATGAGGCCATTAGAAACACAAAAATGTTGCCTGTATAATTTTAGCATAAAAGAAAATTTTGGTTTTTTTTTTCTTCATTTTTTCCAAACTTTAAGCCCTTTGAGCAAACTGAAGATCTAACCAATGATTATTTTCATTGTTTTCCTTGATTATCATGCAAATAAGCAACTTTTGATCACTATTAGAATTTGATACTAGAAAAATTTATTTTTTCGACCAACCCTTATATATATATATATATATATATATATATATTATATATATATATATATATATTATATATTATATATATATATATATATATATATATAATATATATATATATACATATAATGTATAAAGTTTATATTCAATACTTTATGTAGCAATTTACTTCAAACATGATATTACGGATATAAAAACAAATTTTATGGTAATTTTGTTTCAACCTTCTAGAATTCAGTGAAAAAAATAAAAAATAATAAATAAAAAATTTGACATCATAATTCTAAAGGTATAGTATCGGTGTTGGATGGTTTAAAATTATTGGTATCGCTATATATAATATATATATATATATATATATATATATATATATATATATATATATATATATATATATATATATATATATATATATATATATATATATATATATATATATATATAACTTCTTTAACAACTTAGCTTATTCAAAATTACTCTACTGATGTACAAAGATACTATATTTTTAACAATACAGATTAACTGACAATGAACATATTACATTTTAACATTTGATTAAATCAGTCCAAACATTTGGTAGAATAAGTATTATCTTTCATAAGAGGAATGAAAGGTTTCACATTAAACCTACTCCTCTGTTTTTGGTATGAATTATCAAAGGAGGATGGTATGGAAACAAAAGGGTAGATTATGTTAAGTAGTGCAAAGGTTGTCCAACAAGTTGAATGTGTGAATAAATGCATTTGATTGTGTGCATGTATTTGGAAGAGGGTAGGAGAGTTGTGGAGTTGCTGTGGTGAGGGGGGGGTGGTGAAAGGTGGTGTGCATGTACATGTGTGAAGGATTTATGGTGGGCACAACCCCCACAAGAGTTGGAAAAGTGAAATAAATAAATAAATTACTATATATATATTATATATATATATAATATATATATATATATATATATATATATATATATATATAATATATATATATATATATATATATATATATATATATATATATATATATATATATATATATATATATATATATATATATATATATATATATATATATATATATATATATATATATATATATATATATATATATATATATATAAGAAGTTCAGGAAGTACCTGAAAAATTTAAGATTTATGGTGGCATAGGAAAAGCTTTTTAAAAAACTTTTTATGTATTTAAAAACCAAAAATGTTTCACTTGTACAATTCATGAAAAATTGTGATAGAATGAGGGTTCTGAGCCTCTAAAACCTTACCCCAGCCCAATATGTAAGGCATAAAAATGTTTATGTACTATGAATATGTGCATTCATGATGAACTATGCGCATGTAGAAAGTTTTTCTCTATTTTTTATGGAAAGACTTTTCTTAGGTGGATAATACATTTCATTTTAAAGTAAAATTGGTATCTAGAAAGACTCTATATTTGGTGAAAAGACCATAATGAACAAGTGTTTTCCTCACTCTTCTCTAAGCAATGAAAGTCAATTTATAAGAATTAATAATAATAATAATAATAAAAATATTTTTTTTATTTTTTATTTTGGTTCATTTTAGGAAATAAAGAAATAAATGAATAGAATGGGAAAAATATCACTTAATGAATTCTTTTTTAAGTTACTGAATAGAATAACATTTATGAGATCAGTTTTTTCCAATTAAAAAAAAATGTTCAATTTTTTAACAATTAATTTTAAAATTATTTAAAACTGGTCCTAGTTTTAAAAATTATTGTACCTACTAATTAATCAGCTTTACTGATATTGATTACTGGCGAATCAATGCTTTTTTAAAATTATGACATACACATAAAAATTTAATTTTACAATCATGTAAAAGATAATGCTTCAAATGTCATAACATAATTAATCAAAACTGTTTTAAAACAAACAAACAATGAAAAAAGCTACAAAATACATTAATATTACTCACCATTCATCAACATCTGGAATTGATTCTAAAGGTGGATCAAGACAGAATATATGATAAGGTTGATCACACTCATCACACATAAGTTGCTTCTCTGGATTTTCTTTGCCACCACATTTACAACAACCACAATCCTTGCACTTACGTTTTGGGTTGTCTTTGCATGTTTTACAGCTAGGTCCACTTTGTCCTAAGTAAATAAAGATACATAAGCATAGGGTAGAATTTATTTAAATATATATATATATATATATATATATATATATATATATATATATAGAATTTATTTAAAAAAAAAAATATTATATATATATTTATATATAGGGTAGGGAAGTAGCGCTCTCGAGGCGATGAGATTATCCCTGTTGGAAATATGGGATGTTAAGGGTACTTCAGATCTCATCCTGGTACCCAATGATACACACCTTTTCGAGCTCATCTCTACATTCTTCTACACGGAATAGGACTCCTTTCACACACAAATACTATTTCAGATACACATCTTATTAAAAATAATCATTATTATAGCGTCTTCATCGTCAGTCTCTGAGAATCCAAGAGGGGCAGATTCCAAAGATAGCCCCTCATCCCTCATTACCACTTGGGAGTTAGTGGCCTCTGGTGATGGGGTTGGTGACACCAACAATTTGCAGTCAGCTGCTCTGGATGCATGATCAGTTTTTTTCATCAATTTTTGGAACATTCGGGGTCTTCAATCCAACTTCCACTTTGTTGAACATCATCTCTATTCTTCTAGACTAACTCTTATTCTTGACCCAAACTCAGGTGTTTGCGTGTTCTGACAGCAAACCCTACTGCTTCCTTATACTGTCTCTATCCTCAATTTTCTGCCAAAATTCTACCTGTGATTATTATGATCGAGTGCATAGGATCCAGAAATCTATGAACGTCAGGAAGGCCAGTGGCTCGGATGGCATTCTACCTCGTGTTCTGAGGGAGTGTGCTTCCAAGTTGGCGCCTGTCCTCATTCAGTTCTACTCTCTATGCCTTAATACTAATAGTTTTCCTCAGTGATGGAAGCGCGCATATGTTCAGTCGATCCCGAAAAAAAAAGGTATCTACGCTCTGTGTTCTGCCTAAAATTTTTGAAACTCTCATTTCCTGGACCATTTGGAGTCTCACTCTCTTCTTTCAGATCATCAGTATAGCTTTCGACGCTCGAGGTCAACTGGTGACATACTTTCTTATCTCACTAATTTATGGTCTTCTGCCCTTAGAGACTTCGGGGAGTCTTGTGTGATAACGCTTGACATATTCAAGGCTTTTGACCGGGTATGGCGTGTGTCACTGCTCTCTAAGTTCCCTTCCTTTGGGTTTCCTCTTTCTCTTTGCTTACTCTTGCCTAGTTTTCTTCAGATAATTCCATTTCAGGACTTGTATATGGAGCGACCTCTTCCTCCTTTCCTGTCAACTGTGGTGTTCTCAGGGTTCTGTTTTATCTCCCAACTTTATTCTAACTTTTCATTAACGACCTTCTCAACTGCATTTCTAACTCTGTTCACTCTTATGCTAATAACTCAACTCTCCATTCTTCTACTCATTTCAAATCTACTCCACTTTTGCTTCTCGTCTTCAACTTTCTGATTCTATTTGAAAGGGGCTCAAGTTCCTCCGCTCATCTGGATAGGGTCGAATCTAAGGCTAAAAGATTAATAAACAGTCCTCTACTTCAAACTCTCTTGACCCTCTATGTCTGAGACATGACGTTGGTGTACTATCTCTTTTCTACAGGTACTACAATGGCAGGTGCTCAAGGGAACTGGCCTCTCGCATTCCAATTCCAACGTCACCCTCATTGCACAAGGGGTGCTTTGCTTCTGCACGAAATTTGTGAATGTTGGAAACCCCAGACTTGCACATAATGGCGTCTCCTTTCCAGACACCTCTGTTCTGAAGAACTCCCTACCATCATCTATTTTTCCTCCTGCATTAAATCTTCCTCACTTCAAGCTTCAACCTCAGCGTTTTTATCTGGGTACTTCTCATTATAAAATTAATAAATTGTTGAATATTAAACAATAAAAGAAAATAGTAAAAAATATATATATATATATATATATATATATATATATATATATATATATATATATATATATATATATAATAATATAATATATTATAAGTTCACTCACATTTCTAAGTTATTTTTTAGAAAATAAAAGCTTTTGGGCTCTTTCAGGTGAAAGTTTTTTTCGCTTTTCGTCATAAATCAACTGAAAACGCTCACAGCAACACTAGTTGAAGGACATCTAAATAAGTCCTTGCCAGCTCACAAAAGAAACTTTTATTATCTCTCCACCAAAAGTTGTCTTTATGCCTCCAAAGTGGGAGTTTCAGAAATTTTCAAAATCGATATTGTATCCTTTGACCTGACTGTGATTCTTCATCTCTGCTGGAAGCTAGAAGATCTTTCATTGATTTAGCAATGTTAAGCTAACAATTTTGTTTCTTTTGTATCTAGCTTTTGCTTTTTCTTGAAAAAGGCGTTATTTTAGCTGTTTCTATCATCTCATCGCATAAGCATCCTAATTTGATTTTAACATTCTGAGAAACAAGTGGTTTAAAAAATTTTTTTTTGTACCTAGGATCTAAAAAGGTTGCAATTGTATAAGCATCATCATTTTCCAGGTTTTCAAATCTGTCGTTCTCCCTTCATTAATTTTCAGTCATCCTTGAAACTTGACTTAACTTGTTAACACAATTTCAATGTTGAAACAAGTGGTATCACATCTGACAACATGATTCAGCTGAACTTATAGTCTTGTTAATTCTTCAAAAGGCTTAAGGATATTAATACAATTATTTAAAATGTCATTTTCGTCAGCTGTTAGAGGCTTTATTTTTGTGCTGCTTGAAGCATAAAGGCAAATGGCCTCATTAATTTCACTCATCCTCTCAAGCATATGCAAACTACTATTCCAGCGTGTTTGAATATCTTGCATGACAGAAAGTGGACGAACATTTAATCTTGTTTGTATTTTCTTCAGCTCATTTTGGGCTACAACGGAGTGATTGAAATGCGTAGCAATTAACCCATTTGGTTATTAAATCGGATACACATTTTTGACTCATAATGGAATTTTTAACTACTATCTGAGTTTGGTGTGCAAAGCAATCTACATTTTTCACTCTTGCCAGAGAAAGTGCTTTTTTTTTTTATATTTGTGCCCGAATCCCTGACTATGCAGTGCACTTCATTTAATGAAATCTTCCATTTTGTCAGCATCTTTTCAAATACAGTTTCAAGATAGTCGCCTGTATGGCGCTCAGAAAGAGTTCTGCATTCAATACAAAGTTTTGCCTTTGAAAGTTTTTATCGATTGCATGATACGTAATTTTTACTATCCGCATGCGGAATATTGGAAAAATGATGCGGATCATGCGGATTCCCACCTCTA
>SEYY01008611.1:0-5000 GCA_009176605.1 Armadillidium nasatum | reverse complement strand
AATTTAAAAAAAAAAATTTTTTTTGTATAATTTGCCATTTTAACCCCGGCAGGCAAACCCCGGTTTTCCCTGATTTTTTAAAAAGGGGCCGGGGCCGGGGCCCCCGGTCGGTTCATATATATATATATATATATATATTATATATATATATATATATATATATATATATATATATAATATATATATATATATATATATATATATATATATATATAATCTATATAATATATATATAATAATTTTATTTCACTCCTGCAGGCCTGAAGAGATTGAGGTAGAAATGGCTTCTTTTCAGCAGCTGAGAGGGGTTAGTTCTTCCCAAGTAACCAATCACACAGGACCTTTCTGGAGGAGTGGCACCTGACAGGTATCAGCCTACCATTATGATGATATAGTATATATATATATATATATATATAATATATATATATATATATATATATATATATATATATATATATATATATATATATATATATATATATATATATATATAGGGGCTGGGTCTCCCAAATTTGGCCAGGGTTGCCTAAAATTTGTAGAGGTCAAAAGTACTGAAATTTTAGGTTAAGAAAATTTGATATAAGTTTAAATGGTTTATTTAATTGTAAGGAAGGAGTAGAATAGCCAACATTCACTTAAATTAATGATAATATGCATTTCTCCGAAAATATTTCAGAAAATTACAGATTTTATAATTAGAAGTTTAAAAAAAAAAACTATTTTAGTTTCTGATTCATAATAGTGATTCAAGGTTTACTTAGTAAGATCCTAAGTAAAGTTTGAAAAAAAGTAAGATATAAAATTATCAATATAAAATATAACCTGTACATTTAAACATATTATTATTTTATTGCTATGTATCAAACTTGTACCATTTCACTACATTACTTCAAAATTATTATTTTGTTTATACTTTCAGTCAATTTGGCTAAAAGATCAGCTTCAGCAGTATTGGAGTACTTTACAAATGAAATAGCTAAATGTAACATCTGCAGTCAGAAATTAGAAGAGAAGTAAAAAATTTTCAACCAAATCCTTTATGGGGTATCTAAAATCAAAACACAAAGATGAACATTCACTAGCAGAAAAAGAGTGGTCAAAAGAAACAGAAAAGAAAAAGAAAATATTGAAAAAATAAGAAAAAAATCTTAATTTTCTTATATTTTGTTTGAAAATTTATTATTATTATTATTTGACTGAGCTGAAATTTTCTGGGTATATGCATTTTTTCCCAGAAGTTCTGAGTTGATTTTGACCATTTTTGAGTCTATAATGGTTTGAAAGTTATTTGGACCCAAAGTTGAAAAAAATAAATAAATAAATAGCTGGGTCAAACCACTGGTTCATAAGCTGAAAATTTAATGAATTATCTTATCCCCAATTTCTTGCATTGGTGGGAACAGATTTTTGATTTCACATCTAGAAAAAAGATATAAATTAAATTTTTCTGAAAAAATACCCTTCCATTGAAAAAAATTATTTAATTTTTTTAATTTAATTTTTCTATTTTTTGGATATTGTTTAGAGGATGGACAGGGCAACAACTTTTATTTAGTGCATTATTTTAATGCTATTTGTTTGAAGCGAGATATAGCTCTCAACTTTGAAATTTTTGAAATTTGGTCAAAATTGGACCTTTTTGAGAGGCTATATCTCAAAACCAACGAAGCATCGAATAAAGTATGAGAGAATTTGTAGCCCCATCCCTCTCTATACACCCACCAAAAATAAGGAATGTCATAGTTGTTTTTTATTTTTTTTGTCCGAAAAAATGAATTTTTTTTGATAGTTGGTAGTTTTTGGCTAATAAATTTTTCTATAATTCTGGGAACAGTCTGTTAAAGCTTTTATAGCCCATAGAATTCTGAATATATATTCCAAATTTCAGGTTATTGAAAGTGGTTTGGCCCGCCATTTATTTGAAAAAAGGGTCAAATTTCAAAAAAACTTTTAATATAAGACTCGGAAAAACACTAGAAATGAACTTTTTTTTTTTTTAAATTAAAATTAAACTGTTTGTTTTTTTTTTTTTTAATTTTGGATACTTTTGGTAGATTTTTTTTATTTTTGATGTTTTTAATAAAATAAATATAAATAATTATAACTTTTTTTTTTAGTTTTTTTTTTTTTTTTTTTTTTGAAAAAAATTTAAAAAATATATTGAGTATGTAAGAATCAAACTTAGAGGATTTGAAAAATACAAAAGGTAAGTGTTTGCATTCAAAATAACAAATTTTCTTAAACATTTAGGAAATATCAATGTTGTTCAAAAATGGGTAAAACTAACCACCCACAGGGTAACCATTAAAAGTCTAAATAACTTTTATATTTTTCAACAGATCTATGTGAAATTTTCAGAGGTTATAAATTGGGTAGATACACATTTTTTTTATTTAGAAAATTTTTTTTTTTTTTTTTTTTTTTTTTTTTTTTATTTTTAAAATTTTAAAAATTTCCCATAACAGAATCAAAATGGTTGGATATACAAAATAATTCTAAATAGAAAACGTATCTGCAAATTTTTTTTTGTCAACCATTTTGTTATAGTACACAAAAAATTTTGAAATTTTGTCCTATTATACTCATTCTATAAAAATCTTTACATAGGGAAAAGAACCATGAACCTCAACATATCACAGATTAATGCAAATTGAGAAGTACTTCCATTTGTAATGTTACTAACAAAAGCTACATTTACTAAATAAACATGATACATTTACAATCGTATGAAATGCACTAGGTAGTGGAAACAAATTTTCAAGTTAACTTCTCATATAATGAGTAGTGAGGTATAATTGCAATTATAAAAACAATTATCCTTTCATATTCTATAGGATTGCTATACTCTTAATTTTTCCAACCCATTACCTTATGGGGTGTTTTGAGCGACATGTTTCAAAGAACTTTTTTTATTAATGAACTCGAAACAAAATATATTTTTTTTAAATTAATCTACTCTAAAAATAAAAATTTTAAAAAGCCCATTAAACAATACAGATTTTTAAAATGTCAAAAATAGAATTGTAAAATAAGGTCTAACTTGAGAAACATGCCTATATTTCACGAGTTTAATAGGAAGAAATACTAGAAAAAAATTTATATCTGTAAAGATCCTGAAATAATTTTTGGAATGTTTACATTCTTTCAATTTTTTTTTATAAACATGACATGAACATTTGTAGTAAGGTTGGGCCAGATATCCACTAAAAATAAAATATTAATTATAAGAATAAAATTTTCAAATTATTAAAGTATCCAATTTCTTTGTATACTATTTTAAATTTACTTTACTTTTTCAAATCAATTCTATATGACAGCATTGAAATATCTTTGGTTATTCAGTTATGTTGAATAAAAAGAGATTTCATTCACAAATTTATTATTATTTACATTATAGATATATTTTTTTTTCAAATTTATATATATATATATATATATATATATATATATATATATATTATATATATATAATATATATATATATATATATATATATATATATATATACTCTGGGGGCAAAGACTAAGGTATACCAATTTCTACCAAAGTTGGGGAACATCTTAAAAAATGGTTGATTAAAGACCAATATGTACTGATATACTGCACTTGAAGGTGTGCAAGTCAAAGGAAGTTAGAAAAATAGGTAAAGGGAGTGTTTTCCAGGAGATACCAGTAGAGTACATGTAAGATCAAGAATAGCAGTTAAGTTTTGGCATCAGAGAGTTAGACAAAATGGATGAGACATGTAGAAAGGCATGTCACTCAAGCCTTTCTAAGGAAGTGTGTGACAGGATTTTAGAAGAGCAGTGTCCATTGTAATAGTGATAGTACTGAGAAAATGAAAACTGTTTAATGGGTTGAAAAAGATTGTAGAGAGGTAGTAAGAGTGAAAGAGTTTATAAAATGAAAAGCCTTCGACTCAACCTTTTCAAGAACTGTTTGAGTGGAACTACTGCAGGTATGTGTCAAACTACATACAGAAGCAAACAATACCTATATAAAGAGAAAGCAACTGGGGTGAAGTGAAAATATTCTGAAGTTTCCTCAGAATACTCATTAGAAGCTTGTTTAGAAAAAAAAAGTAGTGATCTTCCAAGAAAAATCATGGAAAAGCTGCAAGGAGAATTTTACCCGAAGACCACCACTTCCATCCATTTAAAATAATGGTTGTGCAAGGACACAATGGGACAGATTGGTTAGGCTACAGGAATTATGAGAATATTCTGTAACATGTTCAGAAAGATGCACTATTACTCTCCTGTGCAATGATGGTCATTTTCACTTGAGTGGGTATGTAATCATGCAAACTAAAGTTTCATTACTGGTCTGAAGACAATCCTTCGAATGCTACATAAAAGACTGTTGCCACTCCAAGCGAGAGACTGTGTAGAGCGTTCTTGCCGATATTGAGATTCATTGTGGCCTCATGGGTCATTATTTCTTATATGGGTGATGTTTATGTTACAGTAACCTCTCCATTACATCCATATGCTTGAAAATGTTTTAATGCCACCAACACAAACATCCTGAGCTTGAAGAAAGCAGTGTATAATTTCAGCAAGATGGGAGCTATAGCACATACAGCTCAAACACCATTGCAATTTTTAAATTTCCAGATTGGCTGATCTCGCTGTGTGGCAATGTTGGGGTCTTCTGACCTCACACCTTGATTGTTTTCTGTGGGCTACTTAAATCACAAATGTATACTCACTGACCATAAAATATTAATTCTTATAAGGTTTTTAATTCAGTGAGAAATAGCTACTGTTCCACCTAACATGGTTCGTCTAGTCTTGGCAGTCTTCTGAATAATTCAAAGAGGGTACAGACAATGACAGCCAAAAATTTGGAAAATATAATCTTTAAAACATAACTTAAAACAGTATTGAGTAATATTTCATGTGTGTAGACAATAGTTACATTTAACCAGTTTTTTTTACACATGTTGAAAATGTGCTTTTTTATGTAAGGATGGCCACCATATATATATATATATA
>SEYY01008610.1:0-12500 GCA_009176605.1 Armadillidium nasatum | reverse complement strand
ATATATATATATATATATATATATATATATATATATATATATTATATATATATATATATATATATATATATATATATATATAATATATATATATATATATATATATATTATAATTTATCTATTTTCCTTTCCGGTCGTTCAGCAGCAGCATAATATTTCATTTTTGGTTTTCTTCAGGGCTCTGTCCTGTCCAAAATACTTTTCCTACTTTTCATTAATGACATTTATGTCACCTTATCACCAATGCCAACAACTCCATCCAGCACTTATCCTGTAACATCGTCAGACGTCCTTCACAACTACAAACAGCTGACGCTATGAGGGTTCCATTAAAGAAACTGACATTTGATCTTTCTTGTATCTGTAATTGGGATAGAAATAAACATGGTTGTTTTCAGTGCTTCAAAAACTCAATTCTTTTGCTTATCTACTCGACATAATCTTTCACACAATTATAACTTCTCAGAGAAAGCACAAAAATATAACACAGTCGTCTGTCCTTAAAATTATATATTTCCCTTCGTAAAGATTACAATGAATCTCAGAATGAACAAGCTTATAAAGTGGCTCGGTGTTATGAGGCGCCATCAAAGTTTCTTCACACCACTTCAGTTACTTCAATTCAAAGGGGAATTATTCGTTATTGTATCTATAAAAGGGGTTGAGTCTTGGGGTTTTCGCCTTATCAACTCTCCTGCTTTCACTAACTATCTCCAATCTCATCCTAAACTTTTACACTCCTTGCACCTTTATCAATATCAATATTATACGTATTGAAAACTGCTATTCCTGACTGTATAGTCTCATACCTCCTCCATTGAAGAGGGTTCGTGCGAATCGTCTTTCATGATAGCCTCAATCTTTCTCTGTTTGTTTTCTCTCACCACAAGCGTAACCGCTATGCTCACTCTTATATGTGTTCAACTAGCAAAGTCTGAAGCATTTTCTTTCCTCCACTTTCCCCACATTCCTTGACTGACATTCAGACGCCATGTTTCTCGTCATGTAGGTCTTTAACCTGAATAAAGACAAGTCTTTCCACAACTCTCGTGAATTCTTGTAACGAGACATTTAGCTTTTGTTGTCAGGGGTGATATATATATATATATATATACATATATATATATATATATATATATATATATATATATATATATATATATATATATATATATATATATATATATATATATATATATATATATATATGTTTGTGTGTGTGTGTGTGTGTATGTGTATGTACTGAACAAACGACGAACAATATCAATTTCGTTTAAAATAATAAATAACTACAAATTGCTCTAAAATTAAAAATTATTATTACAATTATTATTATTATTATTATTATTATTATTATTATTATTATTATTATATTATTATTATTATTATTATTATTAATTTATTATTTTTAATAGTAGTAGTTTAAAAGTGGTAGTGTTAGTAATATTTATTATTTTTTATTATACTACAATTATTAATATTAATATAATGATAATAATAATAATAATAATAATAATAATAATATAATAATAATAATAATAATTAATAATACAATAATAAAAAATTTAATCTAAAAATCCTAAAAAAATTAATTAATATATATATATATATATATATATATATATATATATATATATATATATATATATATATATATATATATATATATATATATATATATATATATATATATATATATATATATATATATATATATATATATATATATATATATATATATATATATATATATATATTATATATATTATATATATATATATATATTCGGACTTGTTCCGAAGATTCGTGGCCTGTGTGTATGTAATAAGTGGATATGTTTACCTTTTATCATAACTTATCTTCAAAGTAAAAATTTTCTTTTGATCGTACTACTGTCCACTGCATAAATTACAAAACAAATTGATAAATGACTTTTTCTCTCAAGTCGTAAAGAACATTTGAAATTTGTTTTAAATTATTAATACAAAATTCAATTAGGCTGTAGTTGGGCAACGTGATTTAAAAAAGTTACATAAAAAGCTACAACAACTTTAGTGGAATGTAATCCATGGTACACTCGCGAAATCGAACCGTATGCTACAAATGATGGATACACATTTGAAATAGGAAAGAAATAATTGCATCTAACAGCCAATAATTGGATCATTGTTACTAATACTATTTTAGTTTTTAAACCAAATAAAAAAAATTAACTAACAAGCTGAACGATGCTAAAGCTTCCGTTGCAGATGCTATTCCTGTATTGAATCACTTTCCACAATGTAATGGACACCAAGGTCATTCATTATAAAGTTGTAATTAATAATGTTCTAATATATGTTGAAAAATATTCTACTTTTTTGTAAATAATATATTTATTTTTTTATATACACTGCAAAAAGTGTCCCAAGGAATTCCCAACGAATCGATGGGACAAGTGGCAATAATGTCACATCGCATGTCCCAAAGATTTGTTAGGACATCGGTTGTGACAGAAATTTCGTTGTGACAAAAGTGCCACTTGTCCCATCGAAATTTGAACCTCCTTTCGTTGGGACTCTTCATTTTGTCCTAACGAAATTTTTGATTGTCTCAACAATGTCCCAATAAAAATTTTTCTATTATAATTTTTGCAAACCATATAAATATAATATTTAAAATAATTTCTAAATGCAGAAAATTTCTTTGTAACAATTTTTTTTTGTATTCAGATGCCATATAATTTTAATTAAAAGTTTTACTTCATTTTATTGATATCAATATTTCATAAAATCAGTTACATTTTAAGCATAAAAATTCATAAAATTTCTTTTTTACATCGATCAAGACTTATTTAAATAATAATATTGAGTTTATGAATATACATAAAAGGTCTATTATACTTTTTGTAATTGCAGTAATCAGTCAGATTTCAGGTGAAAAAAAATTTTCAAATATGTTTAGCGGAAATATTTAAAAGTGTTTTAAAATTGGAATATCATTTTAATATAAAAGATTTTTAAATACTTTAGTGTAAAGTAATCTTTATAAACACTAAAATTTAGAATGAAATTAGAAATAGTAAAATATATGAATTAAAACCTTAGAAAAGTATTATATGCGGTATACATAAAAAGGAAAACCAAACATAATATTTTGCTACATATATATTACGGAACTTACAAAAATATTGTAAAAATTATACATATAATAAAGATTGTTATTTATTAACCAAATGATGGGAAAAATAAAAATAAGAAATTTCATATTTAAATAGAAAATGAAATAAAAATAATCAGTTATTTAAACAAAAATTAATACCTATATATTTTTATCAATTAAAAATTTAACTCACATGAGTTGATATTTCAACACATAAGGGTGGCTCAAATAATGTTTAAAATGCGTACTAATTTTTCTGACTGTAAATTACTTTCAAAGTTTGTATTTGTTAAAAGGGATTGCAGCAGCCCTAAATATTGGCCATAATTTTGGGGATAAGATAGATTTTTTAAATAATAGATGCAAAATGCAATAATTGATGCTTCAAGCATACAGAATTTTTCAAATTTTACACACTGGTTCTTGGAAATCTGTATTATACAATCCCCAAGGGAAAAAGTGTTTTCAACCCATAAGCATGGCCCATAATAAATACTGTTGGCAATGTCCTCGAGTGATGCATATTCTTTTATAAACAAACAGTCAGTGTCTGGGCCAAGATACTGAACAAGATCCATCAGATGATTAATTGACATTTCCTTCTTAAGTTTCCTACAAAGAGTTTTCAAGCACTCGCACATATCTGAGATATTCTTCTTCATGATCAATTCGACTTCTTGCACAAGCTGTGAAAAGAAACAGCATTGAGTTCATAATGTTATATTCTATTACACACATCAAAAACTTTAAACTGATAATTGACAGCAAAATGATAAAGTATTCAATTGATACTTTTTAATTAAAAGTATAATACGCTAGCAAATATTTAAAAAAAAAAAAATTTTAAAAGCTATTTGAAATACATCTCTCAATTTTTACAACTAGACTAGAAAGATTTTATTTACTAAATTTCAAAATGAAACTATATACTAACTTAAAAATAAAAATAATGACAAAATTGGGTTTTGAATTATTAACATTGATATTCCTGTAATATAGACACCAAAAAATTGCGATAAATATTTGTAAAAATAAGATATTTGATAATCAAATTATACTAGAATGAATTTAGAATAAAAGGTGAGAATAGTTATTATACATACAGCTTGCGGATGATGCAGGTATTCAGGATGGTTATCTTCATCTTCATTAATTGCTAAATCTCTTCGTAATGAAAAAGTTTCTTTTAAAGCATGTAGAAGATCACTGATTTTCCAGTCATTCAAGGAACGATTCTATATATATATATATATATATATATATATATATATATATATTATATATATATATATATATATATATATATATATATATATATATATATATATATATATATATATATATATATATATATATATATATATATATATATATATATATATATATATATATATATATATATATATATATATATATATATATATATATATATATATATATATATATATATATATATATAAACTAGATTCATTTAAAGAAATTTCTTTTGTTAAAAATTAGAATAGTCTATCTTTAATTGTAATTTCATTAAAATATCAAAAATTAACTTTGGAAGTGATAATCACCTTCAAGATTTCAAGGATTTCTTCTTTACTTAAATCAAAATTGTAATTGCTTCTTCTCAACCTCTCGCGTCTTTTTCTTCTTCTATCTGAGATTGTTGTTGTGAGAACACTCTTGAGAAAAAGAAAATAGAAAATAAAAATTTTAAACTTTAAAATTATAAAAAGTAGTCTATACTATACAAATATGTAATTTTGAAAGATTGCTAGATTAAATCTTTGAATATGTTTGCTCATACCAGAGGACCCTTAGATCTGTGCTTTCTCAAAAGATTTTGAGGCTCTTTTAACATCTTTGGGTAGGTTTCTAGAAGTTTCCTTTGAAGCTGAGAATACCCAATGCCCTGCACATTCCGATTAGACGACATTAACAAACTTTCATTACTGAAAAAAATTAAGATATTGAACCTCATTATTGGGGGTTATTTATTATACACAATATAAAAGAGTGAACACAAAGAAAAATACACTTACTAAAGCTTCAGTTTCACTTTTATTACCATAAGATTTTAAAATAATTACATTGAAAAATATGAAGGTTAAAATAATTTAAATATATTACTTCAAGCAAGAGGCTTTCACTTTACATATTTCATAGTGAACTGTGTAAACAGCAATAAATTTTAACGTTACTTACTCTAAATAATATATTATTTCATTCACTAGGAGGTTGAATATGGTCTTTCGTTCTGTTCCTCCAAGATCATCTCCATTTAAATACGGCATAACTTGTGAACTGAAAGTAGGAAGTTTAAATTTCGAAAACAGTATTTCCTTTATGGTTTGTTTGCCAGGTGTTGCAGCTCTATCACCATCATCATGTACACTAAACTGCAAATCCAAAGTGACGCTTAAAACCTTGAAAATATACTTCATTAATTACTGAGTGAAAAATTACAAGTTAAATAATTTTAAATTATCTCTGGATAACGAGAAGAGGGAATCATAACGTGTAACTTTTTTTCAATATAATAACATAAGAGAGTATCGGGCATTTCTAGTTCGGAATATGTTATGCATATAATATCACAAAGAATATTGCATTCATAAGTCATAATTGTTTTATTATACTTATTGCTTACTTTTTTAAATACAAAAGATATTTTACCACTTTTTAGGACAATTTCTTCAATAAACAATATTGTTATTTTTTCTTCTTGTTTCAAAATAAAATCACCAGCTCTGTAAGACTTATTATTAATAACAACATCAGACAGTGTAAATACTGAATTGTTCATATCATGATCCTCTTTAAATATGTTGGTGCAAAGTTTTGCTTTCACCAACAATTTTATAATGTTCTGAAACATCAAACTTTGGTTGTCCATTGAAATGGAAAAAATTGTAAGTTAATTCCATACAAAACATTTCACTAACAGAATATGATAAATTTTTGTAATTATACCATTTTTTTTGCTTTATTACATTATGCTTGGCTTCCTGTCTTATACATGATATGTAACGTCCTGGGCCATGTGTCTTTAACTGATCAACAACATGCAATAACATATGCATTTTTGGTATAAAATTTTTACTAGTATACAATTCAAGAAATAAAATTTGATGATTTCTTATCAATTTCTTACAAACATTCAATGTCGAAGCAGACACTCGTTGTGACCATACTATTTTTGTAATTGCCAAGATTAACTTAAAGCATTTAACATTTGCATTGTTTTGAACACCTTAGCAAATGTAAAAATATGGGTAAATGTAAAGCTAATACAAAAAGGGATTTTGAAGTACTTTTTACATTCGAAATCATTTGAAGAAAAGTCTTTGGGATATTCAGAGGTTTTAATGCTTCTGTGATATTTAAATGACTGTAGACAGTTATTCAGTTTTTCTCGCTGAATTAGTTTTTCCCTCATAAGTGAAGTAAGCATAAGTTGAATTTCCTTAACAACAATACCTTCAAACAAAACATGCATCGGATCAAACAAGGAATCGCGTATTGGGTTGAAATGTTTAATATCAGAAAGCATTCCCTTATGGTTTATTCCCCATTCACCTTGACAATGCTTGATATTTTTCAAAATTTGAAGTTCGAACTAACTCTATTTTTTCTTCCCTTTCAACATGTTCTTTAAACGTTCTAAGAGAACACTGTTCATGATATACCTTTTTATGATATGATCTCGAATCCTCATTACATTTATGACAATTCTTAATCACAAAAGGGCTAAAACTCTTTTTAAAACCTAATATCTGATGCAATGCAAGGGCATCTGCATGAAATGCATATAAATTTCCATGGAATAATTTTCCGCAAATTTCAATTCCAGACTGCAATAATTTTAGATCATTTTTTAACACGTCAAAAAATTTTGACATATTATCTGCTTTCTGTAAAACTGTAGAATTTGCAACTCCCAAAAAATAAGTATGTGAAATTTTGGATCTTAACTCTGGTGGTATATTTATGAAATTACAATAAACCAAACATAGTTTATTATAACCTCTATTCTTTCCTAATGGATTACACAATTCTATTTCATCCATATATAAAAATATTCCAACATTTCTCTCTCTATATTGTGCAGGACCAGGATGAACAGAAAAATTTGAACCATCAACAATATCTTTCATCACACAATTCGTATAATTAGAAGAAACTGGCGAATTTAAATATTGTTGTAAATGTGGATGTTGCAGAAATATTTTTATGATTTCAATGACTGAAACAACATAGCATTTAGTATCTTCAATCATTATTAGTGTGGGCCTTAGTAAAATACTGTTTTTATTCAAGAATGATTTTCTTTTAAAATCTGAATTAATTTCTGGGAGTTTCTCATTCATAATATGCTCAAAAGTTGAAATAACTTTGTCAATAGCAATTCGAGGAACTTTATGCTTACACTGCAACTCGAGTGAAAGATTCCCAATGAGCGATACTTTATCTATATTGGAAAGATCAGTTATAACTGGTTCTGTGATAACCTCACTATTTAAATTTGTTTCAAAATTTTCTAATATACATGAATGCTTCAAAAGGCTTAAAGAATTAAAAAAGGATTCTGTACAGATTAAACACTTTGTTGGCGTTTTGGACTTATCGAAATGAGTTTTCCTAATATGAAGTATTGTTTGTTTTTTATTTAAAAATTTGCAGTTGCATCTACAACAAATAAACTTATACAAACATCTCACCTTCTCAGCAACTGGTTCTTCACTATTGTTTTCAATTTTGTCACGCTTAGTTTCACTGAATGAAGTACTGGGTAAATCAATGTCAATTGGAACAGAAACAGGAGAGACGGAAACATTTTGGAAAACTACCTCTTCATCACATGTTTCATTGGAACTTGGCTCTATATATATATATATATATATATATATATATATATATATATATATATATATATATATATATATATATATATATATATATATATATATATATATATATATAATATATATAAATAAATTTTTTTTTTTTTTTTTTTTTTTTTTTTTTTTAAAGGAAAATTGTGTAATTTTTTTTTTTTTTTTAAAAGGAAACTCTGGGTGGTTGGAGGCTGGATAACTACAATAATTAACTTAGCCAGATCATGATATATATATATATATATATATATATATATATATATATATATATATATATATATATATATATATATATATATATATATATATATATATATATATATATATATATATATATATATATATATATATATATAAGATTAGTTCCTAGGGAACCTTACACGAATTATAAAACAATGCTAACAACGTAGGAAGAAATATAATGCACATGAATAATAAACTTCAATAATCAGTATAATAAATAGTTAGACATTTCAGATTAATATAAAATCCATCTTCAATATTTTCTGTAACAAAATCACAATCAAATTAATAGTAAGTCATAACATGCATGACAAAATAAATAAAAATTTTAAGATTAATGATCTAGCAAACGATTAAGGTTAAAAACACAGGTTATAAATTACAAATGCAAATTGTGAAATGAATGTTGTCGGTGTATGTGAATATGATGGTGGTTGGTTATCTTCCCATTTTCTCTCCAGAACACTCTCCCTTACACAACTACGCCATGTCCCTTAACCATCCCCTACATACATTTGATTTCAGCCTTTTATCCTCTTGCCCTACCGATTCTGACCGAAAATCCTGAAATCCCTCTATATTAAACGTCTCAACCCCCAACTAAACTCAGCAACCTCATCCGTCCCCTCCTAATCTTTTGACCTTTCTCCTGCACTTTGTACATCAATACTTTTCTATGTAATCTCAATTCAGATGTCTTGTGCATTCCTTTTTTCTCACCCATAACCAACTAACTTAATTTTCACATACACTTAGTACATTCATTTCACAATTTACCATTTGTAATTTATAACCTGTGTTTTTAACTTTATTTTCAATATTATTAATCTTAACTTTTTATTTATTGTGTCATGCATATTGTGACTTACTATTAATTTGATTGTGATTTTGTTACAGAAAATATTGAAGATGGATTTTATATTAATCTGAAAAGTCTAACTATTTATTATACTGATTATTAAAGTTTATCATTCATATGCATTATGCTTCCTACATATATATATATATATATATATATATATATATATATATATATATATATATATATATATATATATATATATATATATATATATATATATATATATATATATATATATATATATATATATATATATATATATATATATATATATATATATATATATATATATATATATATATATATATATATATATATATATATATATATATATATATATTCATGTTTTGATGGAGAATGGTCACAATATGCACATTTAATAGAATTATTTTCTGTTACATACTCAATGCAAGGGCATTCTTTGCATTTTCCTCTGAATGTTCCAAAAAAATCCAACATGATGAGTTACAAACTATATATATATATATATATATATATATATATATATATATATATATATATATATATATATATATATATATATATATATATATATATATATATATATATATATATATATAGTCAGAGTGGCATTAATCATGAAAATATTATTAGGGATGGGCCAGATTACTGAAAACCAAATTATTCTAAATTTTCAAACACTGAATACTGAATATCCAATTTTTATTATACAGCTAAAAATACCAGATATTCCTTTAAATTCATATCAAGTGCCAGTTTTAAAGAGGGCCAATATATATATATATATATATATATATATATATATATATATATATATATATATATATATATATATATATATATATATATATATATATATATATATATATATATATATATATATATATAATATGACTTGGAAAAAAATATGGAAACATGGTCAAACACCTGGTAAATGCATTAATATATTTCTTGCATCTTAACCACCTGAATTCTTCAGGAAATGGACAAATAGAAGCCCTGGAAGATGCATAATAGGATGTTATACCATTTCTCATACAAAAGTAAATGAATTTCCTGTAGGAATGCTGGTGGAAGGATAGTGATCACTAACCAAATTCTTTCATATTGACCACAAAGGCTCTTGATATTATTGTCTGATGATTGTAGGGTCCAGGGAAAACATGAAACCTTATTTGCAATCTTCAAACCATGACTGGACAGCATAAAAAGTATTAATTCGGCCTTATATCTGATAAATGGAGTTAGCATTAAGAATGAAACAATCTTTGCACCATTGGATGAACCTCGTAACTCAAGATGCTTGCAAAATCCCTTACAGTTACTCTATCATGAACTGTGATAACTGGGACTACAGAGTACCATAATAGGAACATCTCAAACCATGATGGAACCTCCTCTATGCTTCACTTGTGCATGACATAAGATAGTACAGATCATTTCCCTAGAAGGTGTTCTCCATATGTAAACTTACTTAGAGAGGGGTGTATAAAGGTTGATTCATCTGACCAAAGTAGTTTACCATTGGTTGGCAGGCTAATCCTTATGAGTATTGAACTACTCTCTCCACTTTCTGACAATCATGGCATTTACAAATGGTTTAGCAATTGCAGAAAACCCATGAATATTCAGTGAAGAGTTCTTTCCGCAGTATTTTTTTTTTTTTTTTTTTTTTTTTGGTTACAGTGTTTTACTGGTATTAAGCTTAAAAGTAACTCTTGAAGTTACTTTTTTAATTTTTCATCACAATTCTTTGCAACGCTCATCTAATTTCGATTGTAGGTACACACTGGTGCTTTCAAAATGATTCTTTCCAGAAGCATAATATAGACTCATGACCTTGGATACAGTATCTGGAACCAAAAAGTTTCCATAATAGAAACTAAGTTTAGACATACTGCACCTCACATTTACCTGCCCACAGAGTAACTGACACATATCAATGTTTAAAGTTACCTATCACATGTTACACAAGACTGTGATAACTCTTCAAAATTAAGTAGTTCACATTATACACATTTACTTATTCTTCCTTTCTACTGTTTATTTATTTTTATTAAACCCATATATATATATATATATATATATATATATATATATATATATATATATATATATATATATATATATATATATATATATATATATATATATATATATATATATATATATGAAGAAACTTCAACATTTTTTAATGTTTATACTTATATGAATAATTGAATAATTTATTCAAAATTCATATCTATAAAGGTAGTTATACAGAATAGAGTTGTAAAAAACAGAACAAAGATAAAACATATTGTACATTTTAGTTCCTATAATGAAGAATTTTATTTTATTGGATATCCATCTAGATAGCCAGTTAAAAAAAAAATTAATAGTAAATTAAATGAGCAAATATACAATTTCATCAATATTAAGTACTGTATATCACTGAACCTGTAAGATAGATATTCCTTTTTTTTAATGAAAATTGTTTAAGCTGAATGTTTACAATACCTAAGCCTATAAAATTGTACATCATAATATCAAGTCAGCCTAATATGAGTTATAAAAATATGAACATAGTTGGTGGCAAAATTTTTATTTGGTTTTAGCTTTGGAAACTAAAGTTGATGAAAATTCTGATTATAAAAAAAAACTATTTTAGTATAATAGTTAATTTTCAAATTTATTTTTATGGTAAAAATTAATGTTTGATTTTATGAACTCTAAGAAAACATAATAAATGAAAATTCACATAAAAACTATAAGAAATCTACGTATAGGATAGTATTTCAGCAAAATATGTGACCTATTTTAAGTTTAAACTGGAAGCTAAGAACAGGCAAAAAGTAATGGATGAATGGACACATTTTTCTTTTTGTATATTTTAAAACAAAATAGTGAAAACTTTGTAACATTATTAAGCATATATCACGTTTACAAAAAGCTTACTTTTTTAAGTCTTAATAAAGTTTATAAAATTAACTACGTCTCCTATACATAGTTAATGCAGCCAATAATATATTCCATCATAATTTAATCTTAGATTGACATTCCCCATCTACCCTTCCTATATATATTAAAATATGCTGAGAGTCCGAGTTCCATTTTATCACCTTTATGCTCCTCGATCTATATGACCTTTGTGTAACTTCTGCTAAACTTTTACAACAGATGTAAAGCTTGAACTGAACTACAATGCAATCAGTTTTTCTACAAAAATGAGCTGTAGTCTTTCATTTTATAACACTACCACATTTTCAAAAATATGAAATGATTATTTCTGTATATTAGTTTCATGGTTCAAGAAACTAAGTTCATCATAGGCACTTTTCCTTCGTTATCACATAATGTAAACTATAAATTACCAAATTTTACAATAAATTAAAAAATAT
>SEYY01008609.1:15000-18144 GCA_009176605.1 Armadillidium nasatum | reverse complement strand
TTATTTACCAATTTTTCAGTCATTTTGTTTGTTGCATTTACTTTTTATCTTATTACAGGTAAGACTCGAAATAAAAATGTTAATAAAGCACGGAGAGCTAATTCTTCTACAATATTAATATTATTATATAATATATATAATTATATATATATATATATATATAATATATATATATATATATATATATATATATATATTATATATATATATATATATATATGTGTTCACTCTGGGAATAGGTTTCATTCTAGACAGGAAAACTAGGTCTAAGGTTGGCCCTAAAACTAAACGAAAGGTATTGAAAGATGATGGATCTTCTAGAGCTTATATTTTATGCAAGATCAGTAGTTCGTGACTGAAAGCAAAATCAATGGTAGTATTAAATGTAGTTGAAAAGGGAAGGTTTTCGGAGAAGCGAGAAGAGATCTGATGTCAAAAGGAATTAGTGATTTACATTTGATAAAATGATGGACAAATTGTATAGAAAGGTGAGAGTTCTGACATAAAGTTGAAGGTTAGTGCGACCTATTCAAGAATGTGCAAGTTCTATTATTTTGATGACGGCTAAGGTTGTATGTGAGGTGAATAGACGCACCATTTTCAGGTTTCTCAGTGCGTGGCTTCTCTCTTCGACTGTAACCAAATCATTGGCACTCCTGCCAGCTGATCAATCATTTTGGAACAAAGGAGAGTAGACAACCTTGTCAGAATAAAGTGAAATGTAATAAGAAAAATGTTGTTTTTTTTGTTGTTTTTTTAACCCATATCGCTGATCTGTAGATGAACAACAGCTTGCGAATTTTCTAATAGAGGGGCTGCATATATAGGTTAATGAGCATTCGAGAATGTAAATTACTAATACAAGGATGGTTACTATTCAGAATCATAATATACAAAGAGAGACAGAGGTAGTGTGAGCAACAGAATTAGAGAGAGTGCAATCAGAAATAATATATATTATATATATATATATATATATATATATATATATATATATATATATATATATATATATATATATATATATATATATTATTCTGGTATGATTTCTCTTTCTTTCTTTCTTTCTTTCTTTCTCTTTCTCTCTCCCGTGAATATATGCACAGGGTGTCATCATGAGATATCGAATGAAACTGAATAGAGGTTTTCAGCATGTCTGCAGAGTCTTTAGCTTTGTTAAAGTTGCATAGTAATAAGAATATTTGCGAAGAGAAGGAGATTCTTCGCAGCTTGAACGCAATTGCCAGTTTTTTGAGGCTGCTGTGTCAATTTACGATATTCAAAATAATGTGAAAAGGAAGTTGAAGGATGTTTTTGAGAGAGCAATTTGGATAGAAAATGAATTTTTAAAGAATTGAAATTCACTAGATTGATTCAAATGGATAAGATTTTCTGAATGGGTTACATTCTAACCCTTGAGAAAATCTTACCCAAATTCACAGCAATTGAATGCTGAAATGAAGAGGTGACGATAGATGCAAAATTGGAATCAGATTTGTAATGAGTAGATGAATAAAGTTTCAAGTCATTGGTTCTTGAGTAGATAGAGGTAGAAAACCAACTAAGAAGATCGTTCTGGAAAATAAAAGTAAAAATGAGAATACAATAAGAAATAGGATAATCCTAAAGAAACTGCGAGGATGACATATATATATATATATATATATATATATATATATATTATATATATATATATATATATATATATATATATATATATATATATATATATATATATATATATATATATATATATAATATATATATATATATATATATATATATATATATATATATTATATATACTATATATTATGGATTCTATGGTAAGCGTAAATCTATAGAGTTGAACAATTTGTGCGTAAAAGTGCGCCATTTTTTTTCCTAAAATGGCAACATGTAAACATTAAATTTACCTTTTTATTTCAAGGTTATTATTACTTTTTTTTTGTTAATTTGTTAACTAGTATTTGTACAAAGAAATTATTTACTTAATTATTTATTTGTTTTTTGTTTTGTTTTTTTTTTATTTTTTTTTTTTTTTATAATATTTGCTAATTAATGTAAATGAAAAAATATATTATATATATATATATATATATATATATATATATATATATATATATAATATATATATATATATATAATATTATATATATATATATATATATATATTATTTGTTATACAGAAAGTCTTTTTCCGTAGTGAATACAATAATCTTTTTGGTTCATTTTCCTCACGCCTTATCTGGCATTTTGCAAAAAAAAAAAAATCACAACTCTAACTTTTCCTCTTTCCCTCCTCTTGTTTCCTCCGATTGCACAACAATCGTTTTACCTTCCTTTAAAATTGAACACCGCACTCAAACTTCTGGATATAATTCGATTTTGAGAATTAGGGATAAATTCCTCCTTACTCCTTCTAACTCTTTTATGCCTAACGAGAATTTCTGAAAACTTTATTTCTGCTCTCTCTCTATTTCTATCTCTCTAAGCTTAACAATGAGAAGGCGTTTGGTCCTAATGATATTTATCCTATCGTTCTCAAAACTTGTTTTTCTGAACTTGCATCCTGACCTGGTGAAAACTATTTCGTCTCTCTCTTTCTACTTCGATTATATACTTTCTTCTGTAAACAAGCATTCATTTAGCTTGTACCAAAGAAGAGGGACCCTTCTCACCCACCTAATTCTCCTTAATTTGACCTTTATTTACATGTTCCCAACTATGGTGTGATGTGTGTTGGCCTATGCCCGTAACCCACCCGAGGGGACGTAAAAAAATATATTTATCAATAATTCCGAAACCTTTTTTCCAACCTTCGTGCTAAATTTGTTAAATAAACCGAAATATTTGTCACAAAAACAAATCACTCTTACTGCATTAAAGATACGTTATTCATTTGTCAGGAGTTAGTAATAGTAAATGAAGCTTAATCTATTATTTTGAAAGCTCAAATTATTAAGAGGAAGAACGACAAGGAAGGCATTTGAACTGCGTGCCACTCTGTAGATATAGTCCATGCCATATTATTATATAATATATATATATATATATATATATATATATATATATATATATATATATATATATATATATATATATATATATATATATATATATATATATATATATATATTATTA
>SEYY01008609.1:0-10000 GCA_009176605.1 Armadillidium nasatum | reverse complement strand
CCAGGTTGACAGAAAGAGATTTTAGAATAACTGTTTTAAATTATAGTAAGTAGTAACTTCCAGGAGTTTGAAAGCAATGGTCATCCTTGTAATTTGAGTTCTTTTGTAGAGTTTTATTAAATTTATTTATTTAAATTTAATTTTTTTTGTTTCTTTAAGACTGATTATAAGGCAAAGAATTTATTTGACATAAAGATATACACATAGCAAAACTGTTGATCAATTACTCGGAACATCTATATATTCAAATACATTCAACCTTACATCGGATTCACGTGAAATCCTAAGCTATGTGGATGAAGATGTTTGTTTACATCCGGATACGGATGTGAAATTTTTCACTTTATGATGTAGACCAAATTTATTTTAATTAAAAATATTGACACTAAACTTAATTATTAAAATAATTCGTAAATTGGAAACTTTTAAATCTTTGAAATAAAAGAAAACGTTTTTTAATCAAGGTTTTTAAGGTCAAACTTTTGTAAAAATTTAATTCAGAAAAAATATCCAAATTATAATTAATATTAATTATTCGGATACAATTCTCTATGGATTGCGTGTACATACACATACACACACACACTTGCATGCATACGACATAATGACACTCTATGACGGGAGAGAAGTTTTGGTTATATATATACAGTGGAACTCCAATATTCGTCCCCTCCAGTATTCGTCTTTTTCGAAATTCACCCTGTTTTTTCGTCAAATTTTTCTTTCGATATTCGTCGAAAAGTCAATATTCGTCCTAATTACGAAAGCCTATAACCTAAAAAATAAAAACTCTTAATAACAATCATTGTTTTTCTCATCCAAAAGGTAAATTTCTTTTTAAAATTTTATGTGTTTAGCATTTATGTAGGCCTACACAGTGCGTATTACGTATTATTTTATGGCAGTACGCTGGTTAATATGTACTGTAGTTAAATTGTACAGTGTTTGAAATGATTTCGGAGGTCTTTTTTTTTGTTAAAGAATAGATAGGCAAAATTCGAGGCTGGGAACGAATTAATCCATTTTTAGTTAATTCCTATGGGAAAAAAAATATTCGTCTTTTCGATATTCGTCATCTACTCAGGAACGGATTAATGACGAATATTGGAGTTTCCACTATATATATATATATATATATATATAATATATATATATATATATATATATATATATATATATATATATATATATATATATATATATATATATATATATATATATATATATATATATATATATATATATATATATATATATATATATATCCTCCTGTAAGCAATTGCCGGAGGCTTAACAATTCCACCGGAGTTGGAAAAAAAACTATCCCGGTCGATGGAGGCCGATATGTCCAGACACACTGCGTTTGAAAGTATGCAAATCAAAGAAAGTTGAGAAAACAGATAAAGGGAGTGTGTTCCAGACTTTACCAGTAGAGTACATGTAAGATTGAGCATAGCGGTTAAGTCTGGGGTCTGAGAGTTGGACAGAGAAAGGATGAGAGTGTGTAGAAAGGCGTATTGCACGAGCTCTTCTCAATGGAGGAGGTATGCGAAGAGAGAGTTCAGAAGAACAGTGCCCGTTGTAAGAGCGATAGTATAAAGAGAGTGACGCAACAATTCGACGGGCAAAAATGGATTAGAGAGAGTTAGTAAGAGCAGGAGAGTTTAAGATTATATATATATATATATATATATATATATATATATATATATATATATATATATATATATATATATATATATATATATATATATATATATATATATATATATATATATATATATCCTTTGACCGAGGAGGATAAATACCCTGTCCAACACTAATATTAATCATTTGAAAAACCATTAATTTAAATTAAATGTCAGTGCCATTTTCAGTTTTATTTTAGGCACTCTCCAGATGCTACTTTTAGGCTCTTCAATGCCACTTCATCCCTTAAAGTTTGCACTCCTTTCGGCCTTGAGGCACATTCAACCTTATTACAAGGTACTCCGAATTATTATTATTATTATTATTATTATTATTATTATTATTATTATTATTACAAAAATTTAATTTATAGTAAGATAATTTTTTTATTATTATTTTTATTATTAATACGTACACACAAGCAATCTATACTGACATGTGATGTCATGCATAGTTATAAGTACGTTGGCGTACACACAAACACTGAATAATTCAAACAGCTCAAAATGTCGGCTTCGAATTTTAAATATTGATCGTCTTTGCGTCAAACTTATTTGCAAATAATTAAATAAGTAATAACCTTAATATTATATATATATATATATATATATAATATATATATATATATATATATATATATATATATATATATATATATATATATATATATATATATATATATATATATATATATATATATATATATATATATATATATATATATATATATATATATATATATATATATATATATATATATATATATATATATATTATATATATATATATATATATACTATATATAGTATATATATATATATATATATATATATATATATATAATATATATATCAAGTTTACTTCAGGGAACTTTTTCAGCGCTCGAAAGTAAATATATATATATATATATATATATATAATATATATATTTTATTATATATATATATATATATATATATATATATATATATATATATATATATATATATATATATATATATATATATATATATATATATATATATATATATATATAATATATAATATATATTTTAATTTTTGTATTTAAGTACACTCCATGTAGCCTCTATATTTTGGGTGTAAACTCCAGTTTGAGGATGCACAAAATTTTTACTGTGGTTCAAAGTAAGATTTTTAAAAAATTGGTTTTTTACGACAATTGATGAACTAGCAAACTTAAATTTGGTGTTATACCCAGCATTTGTCTAAGGGGGGCTCTGCCCCCCGTACCCCCCGACCCGTGAGTGATGATGATATTGTCGACTACTTTTCCAGTCGACGATTTGGGGTATTTCCTATTATTTCCAATTTGTAGAGTTTCAGAGAGAGTTCCCTCAAGTAAACTTGTGCCTATATATATATATATATATATATATATATATATATATATATATATATATATATATATAATATATATATATATATATATATATATATATATATATATATATATATATATATATATATATATATATATATATATATATATATATATATATATATATATATTATATATGACCTTGTTTAGAAGATGCTCTCACTTTGTTTAATTGTCAAAAATACCATTTTTAGCAACGTTGCTGTCTTACAATTTTGTACATTTTTATAATTAATATTTTAAAATGAGGCATGTGAAGTAACAATTTTGTAAAACATATATTCCTGTACTTAAATGGATTTAGCTCTTTATTTCTTTTTAAAATTAATATATATTTTAATATTATCAACGTTGTTTAATTAATCTACAAACTGTTTCGACTTAACGTAACCTGGACTTAATCTACGTTAACGGCCAGCAAAGAGGCCTAACTTTGCGAACTCTGGTTCTCTCAGTACATAAATTTAAAAAAAGAAAAAAATTTAAAACTTAGACGTACAAGACAAATGACAAATTAATAGTTTCCTCACATCCTCATAGAAAGCCTATTTGTCTGTTAATTAAAAAGTACTCTATTGGTAAATTATAGAACGCGCACGTCCTTTTATATGTTTTTCCAACTTCCTTTGACTTGCACACTTTTAAACGCCGTGTATCGGAACATGTCGGCCATTAATGACAAGAATTCCGGCATTTTCCCAGCTCTGGTGGAATTGGTAGGCCTCTGACCTTTGCCCACCAGAGGAGATATTAAAAAAAAAAATATCATAAGGGACATTTTTGTTTACATTTATTCTGGTGCGTGGGTTATAAGACTTATATAATATATCGTTTATTTATAGAAAATAATTTTAGATTCAAAATTACTCTTCGTATTTTTATTTAAAATAATTGATTAAAGTTCTAATATATTCAGATGAGCCAAAATTTACAATATATGTTAAGGTAAACTTTGGATGAGCTCTAAAAGTTTGAGGTCATGTTCTTTTTATAAGTTTAAGAAATTTATTTTCTATATTTCAATCTATATATCTGCTGACTTGGGTGTAAATAAAGAATATATTTAGGCTCGAATGTGAAAAAGACGTGAAACTGTAAGCTTGGATGTAAGACATACATCTGTAGACTCGGATATGAATAAACAATATATCTACAGATTAGAATGTGCGTACAACATAATTATATACTTAAACTAGGATGTGAACGAGGAACATACATAAATTAGGATGTGTAATGAAGTTTACATCTGTAGACTCAGCTTTGAATACGATATACATCTGTACCACAACATACATATGTAGATTCAGATGTGTGAATATTCTGTGTTTCAGACATGTCTACTTTATAATAGTTTACTATTTTTTTTGGTAGCGTTTCATAGAAAATTTGATATAATCAATAGAGATTGTAGGATTTTGTCCATTTTCTTCAAGCAGAACATGATTAATTCATCAACATTTACACCCGCCTTTTCCCTCCCCCAATTTTTATACATTTTTTTTTTCTCTTTGCCTCCCTCATTCCCCCTTTCAAGGAGTAGTGCTTCCCCTTTCTAAAGCTCTGCAGCAATTCGTGATTATTATTATTATTATTATTATTATTATTATTATTATTATTATTATTGTTATTATTATTTATATTATATATATATATATATATATATATATATATATATATATATATATATAATATATATATATATATTATATATTTATATATATATATATAATATATATATATATATATAACGAAAGAAAAATATATTTAAATAAAGTACTTAATATCAAACTTTTTGCATGCTTTAAATAAAGAATATATTTACAGGTAATGATAATTTAATTGTGTTACCATCTATTACTTCATTATTATTATTATTATTATTATTATTATTATTATTATTATTATTATTTATTTATTTATTTATTTATTTATTTATTTTATAAATGGAAAATATTTCATTTGTACCAAAGAATATTTCAAAGTATAAACATTAAAAGTAATGAAATGGAAAAGCAGTTTTGCCAGTCGTAATTTATGACGTAGGTTGTTAATGCCCAAATTCAGATAAAAGAAGAAAAGCGACTATTATATGATGACAGTGACGTCACTCATTTCGATTTCAACCGAAAAAAGTTTCTATGTTTAAATCAACTGACCAATCACAGGCTGAATGAAGTTGCTTGGAATAGTGTCTACGTCATCGAACTCAAAAATACCGTTAGTCAGATTTTTATAACATTAGATTTCATTGCTATGTATATATTTATACTTTGATAATATATGTATACTTTTACCACTCACGGGCAAGGTACGGGGGGAAGCCTTATATATATATATATATATATATATATATATATATATATTATATATATATATATATATATATATAATATATATATAATATATTATATCATATAATATATATATATATTATATATATATATATATTATATATATATATATATATATATATAAAGCTATTATTCATTTATATCTATTCATTTTTTATACCAATTTTACATTCGAAATTCAAATTTTGGCGCCAAAATTTTCCGCGTTAAAAAAAAAAAAGGCGCCAAACAAAAACAAAGCAAAAAGCTAATCGCTATTACTCTTGTACTTAAATAATAATTAGGTTATTGCTCCAACACAACGAAAGTAATTTGTGCTTTATCAATCGAAGGCATTCCTAAGTTGCTTAGTAATGTGTCGCATTGAATGATGCATTACCGATGGTTCGATAGTGTTTTAATGGTTGTAAAAAAATCACTATTGACAACCAACAAAAATAATAGAAAACTTTTAAATGAAAAAGAAATATATCAATACAGTTAGTTAATAAAGTAATAAATTGATTATTTAATATGATATTATTATTTATTATTATTATTATTATTATTATTATTATATATTATTATTATTATTTAATTTTATTATTAGTAATATAGTAATAGTAGTAACAGTAATATTATTATTAGAAAGTAGTACTGATATTATTATTTAGTAGTAGTGATGATAGTAGCAGTAATAATAGCAGTAGAAATTTTATAATTATCAGTATTCTATAATTAATAAATAAACTGTCAAATAATTTGTTCCTCAAATTAGCTGATTTCCGATTTGATAGTCCTGCATTCAGATTCGAGAAATTCAAAAATTAGGGGGATTCAGATTCGAGAAATTCAAAACTCATTTGAATTCGGATGTAATTTGAATTCGAAAGTTCCGGATTCTGATTCCGATTCAAATCTTTTTATTTACGGTAACATCAATATTTAAACAACCCTTTTTTCTCCTACTGGTAAAATTTTTTGGCGTCTTACTAATAACAGTAAATTTACCATTCCGCATCTTATTCATTGTGACTATATTGTAACTAATACTCCTTTCTGAAATAGTTAATCTCTTCAGCATCTTTTCTTCATCTAATTCCACCCTGGACGATTCTAGCATCTGTTATTCTTCTTCTCCTCTTAGGTGTTTCATGTTTTTACCAGTAATTACACATGATGGGGTGCATGAGATCCTGAGATCAATGGATGGCATTGATCCTCGTGTTTTGAGAGAGCGTGTTTCCAAGTTAGTGCCTATCCTTTCAAAAGGTGTAACGATGGAGTTTCGTATTTCGATAGAGCCTGGCACAAAACTTTGATTTCTAAACTTCCCTTTATCTGTATTTATCCATCTCTCTGTGGCCGACTGTCTAATTCCTTTCCGGTCGTTCTATAACAGTGTTACAGACGGCAACCGTTCATCCTTTAAACCTGTTAATAGTGCTGTTCCTCAGATATCTGTTCGATCACCAAATCTTTTTCTGCTTTTCATTTGTGGTTTTCTCTCTATTACTTTATCACTAATACATTCCTATGCCGATGAATCTACCCTAAAATACTAATTTCATTTTGAAGTCCGTCTTACCCAACTACAATTAATTATCGCTAGAGGGAAGCCCTGGAGCAACTAACCTCTTATCGTTGCTGAATTCCTTAATGTAAAAAAAATATAGTTGTTTTCAGTGCCTCAAAAAACTCAATTCCTCCATCTTTCTACTCAGGATAATATTCCATACAAATACGACATCTTCGAAAACAACTAAAACCTTCATTTGTCCTAAATTTTCTTGATGCATCTTTTTCTTGTAACTTTTCTTGGAAGAATCACATGATTTCTCTTTCTAAACAAGTTTCTTAGAGATTGGGTATTCTTAGGCGATTTTGAAATTTCTTCACTCCACTCCAGTTGTCTACTCTTTATAGGGGGGTTGTTCATCCGTGAATAGAGTATACTTAACTCATATGAAGTGGTTCCATTCACACAGCTCTCCTTGAAAAGGAGGGAAGTAAAGATTTTCGTCTTATCAACCATTTTGCTCTTACTAACTTTCTCCTTATCTTTTTCTGTTGTTGCGTCAACCTCAATATAATCGCAATTACAACAGACACTACCATTCTGAACTTCCCTGTCACATATCTCCTCCAATAAACAAGGCCAGTGCTACACGCCTTTCTACACAGTCTCACCCTTTCTTTCCAACTCTCTTACACCAGATTTAACCGCTATGCTCAATCTCACATGTTCTCCACTATTTTCTCAATTACCTTTGACATACAAACTTTTAAATGCAGTACAGTATGTCGGGGCATGTTGGCTTTCAATTTTAATTGACTGGTGGCGACTGTATATATATATATATATATATATATATATTATATATATATATATATATATATATATATATATATATATATATATATATATATATATATATTATATATATATATATATATATTATATAATTCTTATATTAAGTTGAAATTAATTAGTTCGAGTATTATATTGCGGACCCAAAGGACACGAAAAAGCATTGCAAGACTTTGCCCTTTTGAGAAATTAAAGAAATTGACCTTATTAATGTACTACAAGAGTTGTGTAGACGTGTTCAAGTACAAATAGAATATAGAACTAATATTAATTATAAATATTAATAATATTAATTATATATATTTTTTATTATTATTAGTATTATTTTTCTATTTGATTCTTGAAAAAAAGAAATAAATAATAAAATTATTAGTTATTATTATTATTATTATTATTAGTAGTAGTAGTAGTAGTAGTAGTAGTACTTGTTGTAGTAGTGATAATTTCTTTACTGTGAATGTTTTGGAAAAACTTCGTCACTCGTTTGTTAATATTAATTATTGATATTATCTTCATAATATTTATAAAGGAGAGATGTACTCACTACCCCTGCTATGAAAGCTCTGCACCTTAAATGCTATTATTTAAGGTATGGTGGTTTCTACCCAACATTTGTTTTCCCTTGAAGCAACCAGATACATTCACCTTTTAACAAATTTGTTTTATATAATTTTATTGTTATTATATAATGATTTTGTTGAAGAGTGGAAGAGAATGAGGTCAAAATATAGTTTATATTAATATGATGCAAGAGGTCGAGACTTTGTGTGGTGCAGACATAAACTTAAGCAATTCGGATCTCTTCTTAAATTTACTGAAATGGATAATTTATTTCAAATTTTTATAGACTTAACGAAAAAAGCCGACGTAAATTATTCATCTCTTTCATATGACCTTATTTTTTAAATATTAATATTACTATTATTAGTATTAATAAAAAAATTAATATTAAATAGTAGTATTAATGGAAGTAATATTTCCAAATAACTTTTGAATGAGTATAATGTCTAGACATATGAAGGTTTATGTTTCATAATGATTACTTTTGCTTTTATAATGCAAATAATTTGAAATTAATATTTCTGCTTCCATTGAAAATAAATGATAAAAATCAATAATATTTGTGACTTAATATCTAATTTTAAAATGTTTATCCTTTGCTTGAACTTCATTCTATTTTTTTTTTTTTTTTTTTTTTTTTTTTATCGTTTAGAGCTTTAGATATCGCAGAAATTTTCAAGTTCTTCTATGTAGAGCTAGTCTAAACGGGGGAGGAAAGTCAGGCTAATTATGAATATTCCTAACCCTAAAAAGAGCCCATCTCATTCTTAGACAAAGACGTAATTTTAGAAATGCTGAGTCAACTTCAAAACAAAAGCGTGAATCGAAACTGGGACTTATCACTTACTATCCGAAAGAAGAAGAAAAATTAAATTTATCTCTTTCTATTTCTCTAAGTTCTAATACCCGGAAACGGATAAATATATATATATATATATAAATATATATATATATATATATATATATATATATATATATATATATATATATATATATATATATATATATATATATATATATATAATGCAAGATGTTCAAGTTAAAATATTGTATCTTATCGTCTGAGATAAAGGAAGTGAGAGTGACTAACACCTATTGAATGTTTCATTGCCCCTCAATGACGGGTATATGGGCAGCAGCTGGAGAAATATAGGAACAGGATCAGGGTATATAACTACCCATTGGAGAAATAGGGGCTGGAGTGGATAAAGGGGGTAACAAAAACTTTAGAGAAATTTTAATTGACAAAATAAAAACAAAATAAAAAAAAAAAGTAGAGAAAGAAGGAACAAAGAAATTCTAAACTGGATTGATTATGACTAACTTCTCTCACTTTATAGAAGTTCTCTCTCTCTCTCTCTCTCTCTCTCTCTCTCTCTCTCTCTCTCTCTCTCTCTCTCTCTCTATTAGATATTCGGTGACCTAAAATAGAAGATAATCTCCTCTCTTCCCCTTTGCTCATATCTTTTAAATGGATTCAGTCCATCTCTGCATTGCGATTTCCACACAGTTTTAATAATGATAATAATCTAATAAATGCAGTATGTTTTCTTTCCTTATTATTATTATTTATTAGTAGAAATAATAGTAATATCATTGACAATAGAGAAACTTCATATTTGTTTTCTTACCATTAGTAGTATGCAGTTT
>SEYY01008608.1:22500-27500 GCA_009176605.1 Armadillidium nasatum | reverse complement strand
GGGAAAAGAAACAAGATTGTTTTCAAGTGCCTCAAAAACTCAGTTCCTTCAATTTTCACTAGACACAATCTTCTCCATAACTATGATATCTTCGAAACACACAACATAAGCTTTCGTCTGTCCTTAATATTACTGGTTTTTATTTTGTGGTCTCTCTTGCAATGATCACATTAATCTTTCTAAGAAAGCTTTTAAGAGGGTGAGTGTTCTGTGGCATCTTCAAAATTCATTCCATTCCAGGTTCTTGTTCCTTATAGGAGTGTGGTTTGCCCCTGTATACTTTTTTCAAATAGAAGGGCTCGTGAAACAAGCCTTTCTAAACGGTCTCATTCTTTCTCTATCTCTTTGACCCCAGACTTGACTGATATGCTCAGTCTTACAATGTACTCTACTGGTAGAGTCTGGACACACTCCCTTTATCTATTTTCCCAACTTCCATTTAACTCACACACCTTCATAGGGACATGTCGATCTTTAATTTGTACACATGCTTCCGGAAAGATTCCCAACTCTGGTGGATATTGGTAGACGTCTGGCTTTTGCTCAAAGGAGATAAAAAAGAAAGATTAATACAGTTATTTTTCTATTATTTCTGTTTATGAATAACCAACCATTGGAAATTTAGATATATATTTTTTTTTAAATTACTCTTCAGTTCATCAACACAAACGGACATTTATCCTAATATGGGGTTTGCTTAAATTTCAACAACAGCTTATAAAGTTTACATTTCTTTTTTTCAAGTTATAAATTTTACATTCTTTTAAATAGTTAATAAAAATCGATGCTCTCCTGTTTTTTTTTTCTTTTTTTTTTTCTTTTTAATAAAATTCTCAACTTATTTTTTATTAATTTACATCTAAAAGACATTCACATTGGGTTTTATCATTTTCCTTTAATTTTTATTTTTATATTTGCACATTTTTTCCCATTTGAATCTTTACTTTTAATTATAATTTAATATAAATCCAAATATTTAGAAAAACAAATTACTTCATCAATAAAACAAAATAAATAAATAAATAAAAAATAAAATAAGAAAAAAAATATAATAATATATATAATATATATATATATATTATATATATATATATATATATATATATATATATATATATATATATATATATATATATTATATATATATATATATATATAATATATATATATATATATATATATATATATATATATATATATATATATATATATATATATATATATATATATATATATATATATATAAATTATATATAATAATAATAATAATATATATATATATATATATATATATATATATATATATTATATATATATATATATATATATATATATATATATATATATATATATATATATATATATATATATATATATATATATATATATATATATATATATATATATATATATATATATATATATTCAACAGATGTTAATTAAAACAGGATTGTACGCTAATTAACATTTAATCTCAATTAATTGAAGAAGCTATGTAGGTCATGACCTATTAAGGTCAAAATTTTATAATGATATATCATAATTGCTCAATCATTCAAACGTCTATTCAGTTTTCATTTTTGCAGTAGGTCCTAACGTCCAAAAATGTAACAATGTACCAATATACCAAATGTACCAAAAAATGTACCAAAAAGGTAACAAAAAATGTTGCAATAGTAATTTTGTATGGTTGTTCACATCTCTAAAAATATGACTAATAGGGGAAAATATTCGGAAAGGTATTTAAAAGTATTTTGGTGTATAGTATCTTTTACTTTCAGGTTGGAGCGTCTTTGTTTGCAAGCAACATTGGGTCAGGTCATTTTATTGGCTTGGCAGGCTCAGGAGCATCATCAGGAATTGGTGTCACGGGGTTTGAACTATCAGTAAGTTTTCTTTTATAACTTTTCAAAGAAATTATTCAGACAAGACTTTGTATTTCTTATATCTCAATAAGACAAATATATATTTTTAAGGAGTTGTTAACTTATTCAGTGCTTTGTTTTACCCTATATGTTTTTAAGGGATTGTTAACTTAGTTCATTGATTTGTTTTACTATATATGTTTTTAAGGGATTGTTAACTTAGTTCATTGATTTGCCTTTACTATATATGTTTTTAAGGGAGTTTTAACTTAGTTTAGTGCTTTGCCTTAAGGGATTGTTAACTTAGTTCATTACTTTGGCTTTACTATATGTTTTTACGTTTTTTTTGTTGTTTTTTTTAACTTAGTTTAGCGTTTTACCTTTCCTATATATGGTCTCGTTTTATTGTTTGTGGTAGCAATGGTAGTTTTGAAAAGAAAGACTCTATCAGGGTAATGGAAGTTCTAAATGATTCAAATTTGGAGCTTTGCACAGAACAGAGTTCATGAAAGGGTGATTGGAAGGTTGAAGAAAAAATGACTTGCGTAAAGTAGGTAAATTATATTATTTAATTTTTTTGTTTAAAAGTGGTCATTATTACCATATAAGGAGAGTTGAAGTTATTATATATATATATATATATATATATATATATATATATATATATATTATATATATATATATATATATATATATATATATATATATATATATATATATATATATACGAGATCTAATGTTACAAATATATGTTGGTTTTTAATAGGTTTCCAATAATTAATTTTCAGGCTATTTTTGGTTTAGTATTGCTTGGATGGGTGTTCGTTCCCGTTTATTTGAATTCTGGGATTTACACCATGCCAGGCTACATGCGGGAAAGGTTTGGAGGTCAAAGAATTGGAGTCTACCTTTCAGTATTGTCCCTAATGCTTTACATCTTCACCAAAATTTCGGTAAGGTTATAATAATAATAATAATAATAATAATAATAATAATAATAATAATAATAATAATAATAATAATAATGATAATGATAATGATAATGATAATGATAATGATAATAATAATAATAATAATAATAATAATAATAATAATAGCCTGTAATTTGAATAATTTGATAGGCTGATTTGTATGCCGGAGCTTTGTACATTCAGTTAGCTCTTAACAAAACGGGAATAGAATGGTTTTATTTCGGTATTTTGATCGTTCTCGGCGTTGCAGCGATATTTACCATTACTGGAGGACTCACTGCCGTTATATGGACAGATTTTCTTCAGACATTACTGATGATTGTTGGAGCTTTTACCCTCATGGGATTTGGTAGCTTGTAGTTCTTTACTTTTTGTTTGTTGTATACATTAAGTATTTGTTAAATTCCAATACCGTTAATAATTTTCTTCTCAACAGCTTTTAATAAAGTTGGAGGTTACAACTCTCTAATTCAGAAGTATCCAAAAGCACTGGCAAATATTAGATATCAAAATAAAAGTTGTGGGGATCCTCCGGATTATTATATGAATCTATTCCGACCGTCTCAGCCAGGAGCTTCTGATATCCCCTGGACAGGAATGGTTTTTGGTCAACCTATTAAAGTTATATGGTACTGGTGTACTGATCAGGTTAGAAATCGATCTGATATGTATGTCTTTCATATGTCTGTAATTATGTTTTGATACAAACTAATGCCAAAATAATTTATAAGGTTATAGCAAGAACTTAACTTAGTCCTATTAAAGTTATATTGTATTGGTGCACTGATCAGGTTAGAAATCGATCTGATATGTTATGTCTTTCGTATGTTTGTAATTGTTTTGATGCAAACTAATTCCAAAATAATTTATAAGGTTATAGCAAGAACTTAACTTAGCTCTTTTAAAGTTATATTGTATTGGTGTACTGATCAGGTTAGAAATCGATCTGATATGTATGTCTTTCATATGTCTACAAATATGTGTTGATAAAAACTAATACCAAAATAATTTATAAGGTTATAGTTCAGAGGACTCTAGCAAGCAAGAACTTAACTCATGCCAAAGGTGGATGTATTTTGGCATCTTATTTGAAGTTACTTCCAATGTGGTTAATCGTTTTTCCAGGAATGGTTTCAAGAGTTCTATTTCCTGACAGAGTTGGATGTTCTGACCCTGACGAATGCATGAAAATCTGTGGGAGCCCTAAAGGTTGCTCAAATATTGCTTATCCAGAACTTGTGATAAAGTTGTTACCTCCAGGTTTGTTTCAATTTTAAAATTAGAAGGTAATTAAGTCCATTTCATTTCGGAGCACTAACACTGTCAGTAATTCAAAAGTATAGTCATAGACGGAGCACTGACCACGTCAGTTATTATTCCATAACTAGTAGCATTTCAGTTGTTCCTGGTTGTAATTTTGGGGTTGTAGCGAAGGGTTAAAGCAATATTTTAGCGTCATAGCTTGTTCATTAAAATTTGAATAATTATTTGTACTTTTTTTTTATCTGAAATCATTGGAAATTTTACAATGAAATTGTGTGTAAAATCTACTCATACAAAATTTTCTTTTAACGTTTCTGAAGGTTTGTCTGGACTAATGTTAGCAGTTATGATGGCTGCTCTAATGTCTTCCTTAACATCTATTTTCAATTCTTCGTCCACAATATTTACAATGGATATCTGGAAAAAGTTTAGAAAAAATCCACGTGAAATAGAATTACTTATAGTAGGAAGGATGTTTGTTTTGATACTGGTAGTAATTTCGGTAATTTGGATACCTATAATACAGTGAGTGTAGTTCATTTAGGTTTATAATTATTTATAGAAATAATACAGTAAGTTATCCTCCATTAACAATTATAATCGAAATATTATAGTAAGTTATCCTATATTAATGTTTATAATAATCATTTTTAAAAAAATATACTCTTTAGCTTTGTTTAATTTTGCAAATGATTCTCTCAACTACTATTTTTTTTTAAATCAGGAATAGTTCAAATTCGAGACTTTTCGATTACATTCAGAGCGTAACTTCTTATTTGGCTCCTCCAATTTGCTCGGTTTATCTCCTGGCGATGTTCTGGCATCGAACAACGGAACCTGTAAGTGTTTTATTTTACATTTTACCACCACTCACAGGCCAAAGCCTTTTCTAGGAGGGGAC
>SEYY01008608.1:0-7500 GCA_009176605.1 Armadillidium nasatum | reverse complement strand
AAAATTCTTCAAGGATTCCAAAAATGTTATCGTTTTATACGTAGGTTTAGTAGTTTTTGAGATATTTAAGGGGACCAAAGTGCAGTCTGATATATATATATATATATATATATATATATATATATATATATATATATATATATATATATATATATATATATATATATATATATATATATATATATATATATATATATATATATATATATATATATATATATATATATATATATATATATATATATATATATATATATATGAACATAAATTAAAAATAATTTAATTTTTAAATTAAGGTCTGAAATTATATTTAAGTTAATGATGTTAATTAATGGGATAAATCTCATTTCATAATTATATTAAATACAACTTTAATAGCTTCACACCCTCTTTACTTATTTTTATCACGAAAAATTTAGTAGCGTTTCTAATTACGTCATTTACGTAGCACTTCCCCTGTGACGTCACAGCGTTTCCACCCAAGATGTCATTTTGATGTTTTTTTTCATTTTTATTTCTTTTATTTTATTTATTTATTTATTTTTTTTTATTTTACATTGATCACACTAAGTCGGTTTCACGCGCTAACCGCGTCAGTTTAACGTCAGGGTATATATAATTTGATTACCCCTTCGCCTCTTCGATGGCTCAACGTACCGTTATAAAAGACTGCGCAGACCGGATGCGCGCCGCCATCATTATAGGCCGTATCAATGGGATTAGGCGATTATTATCATAATATCTATATTTAGATATGATATAATTAGAGTAATCAAATTTAGATGGATCTTTATTTTCATCTATTTTTTTTCTAGAAGGCCAAAATTACTTACAGGGAAAGTAAACGAACGCCTTTTTGGATAAACGGAGGGAGGGGGAGGGGGAGGGGAAGGGAGAGAGATGGATAATATCATTTGGAAATTAAGCGAAAAGTAATTGAGGAATACTTTATTGTAATTTTAGGGCATTGATAATTTCATTTCCACGTTTTTTTCGGTGTTTGTGAATTGGTGTCGATGAATAAAAGTTGATTTATCATACATAAATAGATTATACACGCATACGTATTCGCACACACACACGCATATATATATATATATATATATATATATATATATATATATATATATATATATATATATATATATATATATATATATATATATATATATATATATATATATATATATATATATATATATATATATATATATATATATATGCAATGCGTGGAATTCATGACAAAGTTTACCTAATAATAAGTTTCAGCAATCTTATAAAATTCCCTTTCTATTGGTGTGATGCTCAATTTCTTGAGATTCATGAACTTTTTATCTTTTCGCTCGAAAGTCAGATAAAAATAGTACTGTTGCCAGATAGGGGGTTGTCAGCTACAGATAATTCTATTTTTCATCAAGTTTGTACATTAAAAAAGGTGTATTTTGGTGTATCGTAGAGATCGTAATTTGTTAGAAAGATGTTTAAAATATTTAAAAATTTTCTTTCATACTATTTTAAATAAAAATTTTTGAAAACAAACAAATTTAAATATAAAAAAAAAAAAAAAAAGTTACCCTAAATAATTAAATTAATAAAAAAAATGAGGGAAAAAGAGTGTGAATTTATATATATATATATATAATATATATATATATATATATTATATATATATATATATTATATATATATATTATATATATATATATATATATATATATATATATATATATATATATATATTATATAATAATTTTACCTTATTATATGGTAAATTGTGGTAAAAACCATCTGATCAAAAGTTTGAGGATAATCAGCTTTATAATATCGAGTTATTTAAGGTAAAATTAAATAAAAAGAATGATTTTTTAACATTAGTACTTAAGAAAATATCTGAATAATACTTCAAGCAAAAAAATTTTTTTTTTTTACTAGAAGTTTACTTTTTACTCAAAACTATTAGGCTCCAAAAAGAATTTTGCCTAGGGGTCTTTACCTAAAAAGTGATTTGCCAATTTAATTTAGCATTATTCTATGCTATAAACATGTTTATTTTGTTGTCAAGTAACACAAATGTTATTTAAATTATGATTTGTTCAAAATTACTTTGCTAAACACTTTTAAAAATTTATTTATTTAATTTTTTTTTTTTTTTTTTTTTTTTTTTACTTATATTATATATATATATATATATATATATATATATATATATATATATATATATATATATATATATATAATATATATATATATATATATATATATATATATAATTTAAGTGATATCAATTTAGGGACGATATAAAAGTAATTTAAGCCTTTCTACATTCATGTCGCCGTCAATCGGGAAATGACATTTATGGGCGTGGCATTCTGTCAACCACGTGATTAGGACATCAACCAATCAGGATTTCCGTAACAAAATACTAGAAATGAGTTTTTATTTTCGTATTTTTAAACAATTTTTTTTCTTTTTGCTCCAAATTAAGGATTATATTTTTCTTCACATTTAATTAAATATATTAGATATATATATATATATATATATATATATATATATATATATATATATATATATATATATATATATATATATATATATATATATATATATATATATATATATATTATTATTTATATAGGGTCTTGTTACATTTACGAGGCGCTAAAAAAAAATTACTAATAAAAGGTTTGTAGCATGATTTTATTTGAAATCTTATAATGATATATTAATCAACGTATTAAGAAGACGAATTCTTTTAAGTTTTTGAGCTTCGTAAAGAATAATTGTTATATATATATATATATATATATATATATATATATATATATATATATATATATATATATATATTATATATATATATATATATATATATATATATATATATATATATATATATATATATATATATATATATATGACATTTCGGTTTGGTTAGGTTAGGTTAGCTTTAGTTATGTTAGATTAGGTTAGGTTTAGTTACCTTAGGTTTGGTTTAGTTAGATTAGGTTAGGTTAGGGTAGGTTAGGTTAAGTTAAGTTAGGTTACGTAAAATTGATTAGGATTTGGTAACATCAAGTAATTTATTATCTTGTTTTTTAGATTTGTGTTTTTCCAGACGAAAAAATAATGCTGGCAGAGTTCTACCTCAACAATGGGTATTTTGGGGGCAAATGTAGAGAGACGCAAGAAGTATTTTTTTTTTGCTTTCTCTGATCGTAAAGAAGAAATATTAATGAACTGCATAAAAGATAAAATTAAGCAAGGGACAACAATTTATAGTGATTGCTTCGCCTCATACAGAAATAAAAATAAATTACACGGATATAATTTCAAACACAAAACTGTTAATTATTCTCTTAATTTTGTTGATTCAGATACAGGCACTCGTACCCAAGACATTGAAAAAAACTTGGCTCTACCAAAATATAAAATAAAATAAAAATTGTTGGACTCATAAATCAATGATTAATAGTTATTTATATGTGAGTTTATGATGTGTAGAAATAAACAACAGTGTGAAGATCTTTTCATTACTATGTTGAGTGATATTAAAAACTTTTCTCTTAATAAATAAATATATGCTTAACAATAATTAAATTGTAGGAGGTTAAATAATAATAAGAAAATAATTAAATTTGTGAGAGTGAGGCAGCTCAAAATAAATAATGAAGTTGTATTTTTGAAGTTAGAGAAATTAAAAAAATTTTTTTTTTTTTTATTAAATTGCAAAAAATTATTTTTTCTTACTCTAGATTTTAAGTGAAGACAGTGCTGACAACTTTTCTGCTTGAAATTTTTTTTAGCGCTACGTAAATGTAATAAGAATATATATATATATATATATATATATATATATATATATATATATATATAATATATATATATATATATATATATATATATATATATATATATATTATATATATATATATATATATATATATATATATATATATATATATATATATATATATATATATATATATATATATATATATATATATATATATATATATATATATATATATTATATATATATATATATATATATATATATATATATATATAATATATATATATACACAGGATGGACAGAAATGAACGTAACATGTTTTTTCTATTTTTTTAATTTTTTTTATATCACCTCTGGTGGGCAAAGGCCAGAGGCCTACTAAAATTCCACCAGAGTTAGGGGGAAAGACGGAAGCCTGGTCAAATTAAAGGCCGACGTGACCTGATACACGACGTTTGAAGGTGTGTAAGTCATAGGAAGTGTGTTCCAGACTTTACCAGTAAAGTACATGTAGGACAGAGCATAGCGGTTAAGTCTGGGGTCAGATAGTTGGATAGAGAAAGAATGAGACTGTGTAGAAAGCCGAGTCGCATGAGCCCTTCTCAGTGGAGGAGGTATGCGACGAGAGAGTTCAGAAGAGCAGTGTCCATTGTAATAGCGATAGTATAGAGAGAGTGACGCAACAATTCGACGGGCAGAAAGAAATTGAAGAGTTAGTAAGAGCAGGAGAGTTGATGAGACGAAATGCTCTTGACTCCACCTTCTCTAGGAGAGCTGTATGTATGGAACCACCCCAGATGTGCGAAGCATACTCCATACAGGGGCGAACATCACCCCTATACAGAGCAAGCAACTGGGGTGGAGTGAAGAAATACTGAAGGCGCCTCAGAACACCTAACCTCTTAGAAGCTTGTTTAGAAAGAGAGGTAATGTGATCTTTCCAAGAAAGATCACAAGAAAAGGAAACACCGAGAATATTAAGAACAGATGAAGGTCTGAGTTGAGTGTTTTCGAAGAAGATATCATAGTTGTGTAGAAGATAGTGTCGAGTAGAGAGATGGAGGAATTGAGTTTTGGTGGCATTGAAAACAACCATGTTCTCTCTGCCCCAATTAGAAATACGAGATAGATCAGAGGTCAGCTGCTCCAATTAAGGCAACCCTCCTTGCGTCTAGTAACTGTTGTTGAAAGGGACGCCTTTCAAACTGAAAAGAGTAATGAAGGGTGGAGTCATCAGCATAGGAGTTGAATAGGAGATGAAGTAACAGAGAGAAGGTCATTAATGAAATTTTGAAATATCAACGTTTCGGTTCTATTACACTGAACCATTATCAAGAGAATTGAAAAAAATTAAATGATCAATATTACAGAGCAAACAATTGTTTTCAGGATTCTAACAGGTCACGTACTGCGTATAACATCCTGCATGAATGCAACATCGTCACAGGTTACATACTGCATGTATGTAACATCCACACAGGTCACATACTGCATGTATGCAACATCCTTGCAGGTCACATACTGCATGTATGCAACATCCTCACAGGTCACGTACTGCATACATGCAACATTTTCATTGGTCAAATATTGCATGTATGCAACATCCTCGTAGGTCACTAACTGCATGTATGCAACATCTTCACAGATCACACTGCATGCATGCAGGATCCTCACAGGTCACGTACTGCATCATGCAACATCTTCACTGGCATATATTGCATGTACATACGGGAAAAAGCAACATTTGACGGTTTTGGAATTGCTTTAAAATGAAAATATAACAATTATCATGTTTTTATATATATATATATATATATATATATATATATATATATATATATATATATATATATATATATATATATATATATATATATATATATATATATATATATATATATATATATATATATATATATATATATATATATATATATATATATATATATATATATATAGGGGTGATGTGACCCTCTGAATAACTTTGACATATAATTTAAACTGTTTTAAATTATTTTAAAAATTAAAAGAATTAATTAAATGAAAATTTTTTAAAAGAATAAAAATAACTTTTTTTACATCTTTCACTCAACTGGAAGTCTAGTCTAATATATCAAAGTTTTAAAAAAAAATTTTTTTTTATTAGAAATAAAAGGTTGTAATTAATTTAAACATAATTTTTTTTGTTTTTTTTTTTTTTTTTGTTTTTTTTTGGAAAAAGGTTTAACTATTTTTGAATCTTATTAATTATTTTGCCTAAATTTTAATTTCTGCAAATTTTTTTTGATGAAAATGGAGTTTGTATTTCGTCCATGTACGTTATTATCATTAATGATTTGGATTTTACTGACATCATAATACTGTATCTTTATCTTTTCCCAAGAAAGGTTTTCACCCTGTCAGTGGGATCAGAATCTTTCTCCACCTACTCTTAAATGCCCCCTTCCCAGAGCGCTCTAAAAGATCCTGTTTTTAGGCTACTTAGTTTCACTGCTAGTCCTTAAGTTTTATTCAAAGTCCCAGGTAGGGTCTTCGACCTTTCAGTGGAATTACTACCGTCTTCTATCGATCCACTAAACAATCTCTACCAGAGATCTTCAGAGATCTCTTCTCTTCAAAGATCTCTTCTCTTCAGAGATCTCTTCTCGGAACTATGGTTTCCCATGCTCGTCCTGGAATTGGAATTGGAATTGGAATTGCTGCAAGCAGTTTGCATGCAGAGTAATCATAGACTCGGGTTGCTAGCTAGCCTTACACCTTTGCTTTTAGTTCTCTTCACATGAACCGATCTTGTATCGATATTCAAGCTCATGTATATAATCATAAATATATATTTTCTTTTCATAATATCTTTATTTTATTTCTTATTAGGAAGTTTCTAATCACAAATCAGAGTTGAAGAATTTATTTGTTGACCATGACACTATTATTCTATTCCGTTACCGTTTTATGAAAGTATTTTTTTCTTCTTTTTTTTATTTTTAATGTTAATTAATCGATTAAGAAAAGCATTAAAAAAAATTTATACACATTTAACGCATCTTAATATACACACATTCAAAAATGTATATACATATTTATACATATTTACACTCTCAAATTGAACTACGACTAATATTCATGATTAAATAGTCTATATTCTGTTATTTATTTGTCAATTTTTTATTTTAATTTTTTTTATGTACAAAGAATTCCTGAACCAAAATCGACTGTTTTTTTGCCTAAAATTTCTTGGAATCCATTTATGATATACACAAATGTTTTTATTTCTAAGTTAGGAGGCACTTGTCCTTTGAGGAAGAATTAAGAACGGTGATTGACAGACATGTGAAAGTTTTCTAAGGAAATTGTAAAAAAAAGAAACCATTAACCTAATAGCTACCATTTGATCACTCATTTATACAGGTTTGTGGTAAAATATTAGAGGAAGTCCTTTTCGCCTAAATGCTTTTAAGTTTCGCTTTCATTTTCTTCCTGAAAAGTACCATTACTTTACACACACACACACGTATATATATATATATATATATATATATATATATATATATATATATATATATATATATATATATATATATATATATATATATATAATATATATATATATATATATATATATATATATAGAGGACCTATTTAGGTAGGTGCAGGAGGTCCCTACACTTTTGTTGTGGCGCGAAGGGGGATAGATCAGGAGGCTGGGT
>SEYY01008607.1:2500-17500 GCA_009176605.1 Armadillidium nasatum | reverse complement strand
ATGTATGCCACATTACTGTGCAACCCTCCTCCTAGTTCAGAAATCTCACTTGTGTGACAGACTACAAAACTTCCTAAATATAATGTAACTGACTTTCTTAAACCTAAGACTATCTCAAAAGTCAGCAACCATATTTTTTGAGAGGGCTCACTATCTCAGAAATGTGGTGTTCTTCTGTTCTGCAAAGCCTCCAGTGATTGATTCTAGGCGTATTTCGCCCTTGGACACGTCAGAACTTAAAGTCTTTTCATTAATCCTTGAATTGGTCTGCTACTGCTCTCGATGTGTCTCAGAGCTCAGTTGCATCTTCTGGATCCACCAGATCTCTTGTAGACCTTGTTTAAAACATACTATCTCTAAGTAACTTTCTTCTCGTGAGAAGACTAGAGAGCAACAAGTCTAAACGATTGGATTTATCTCGAGCGGACGGTAGAGGTAGGACGACGAGAAGGGGTAAGAAGAATTAGTAACGAGTCCACTCACATATATGTGTTTTTTGTCTCTAAAGATGCTATATTTCAGGATTGTGAGATAGTGCTTAATCTTGGTGAAACCCAGAATGTGTTTCTAGTTCTGCCAGCCAAAATCATACCGGATGATTTAACTGATGGTTAATCGCAGGGCAGTTTTCCTAGATGACTGATCCTTAATTTATTCTTTGTGTTTACTTTATTTAACACTGTGTTGCTGTTACAAAGATGGACTTACCACTACTCTTTCCAGTTTGTTATCCTTGGAGATCTTAATATCCGTTATCCCTTATGGAGAGATTTTGTTATATCGCTGAATACAAATATTTTTAAGGAACTTTTTCCCAAAGTATGTCTTTGGGTGACCTCAATTTTGACCTGCCTACATTTGAACTTCTCTATCGACTTAGTTTAGCTTTCATTGATGTCATCTTGGGTTCCCTCTAAATACTTGATCATTTTCGATGGTCTCGTTTTGACATTTTTGCATGTGAACGATAATTTTACCCAATATCTCTGCATGCCGAATACCGCCTCCTACTCCCAGACCACACAGTAGTTGGAGGTTATCAACGAGCAGATTGGTTTTCTTATAATGATGCAACTGCAGTTCCTCGGAAACCATCCCCTAACATTTTTCCAACTAGATATAGATGACCTTTTTTGCTTCAAGGATTATCAGTTCCGGGAGCCCATATTCCATGTTCTTCTTCTTCCAGTCATCCTGTATCTCCTTGGTTATTAATTGAGTGCGCCAAAATGAACAAGGACAACTTTTCATCCATTATAAGAGTAATAAAACTATAATTTAATTGACCACAAGATATAGGCTGCTAGGTCCCGTAGAACCAGTCATCGCTTTAGAAAGTTTCGCTTCTTTACAAATGCTTTTATAGTGAAAGAATCCTCCCCACTTTATGTTTGGAGAGTGGTTAATAAACTTTCTCGACAGTCTAACAGTATCTCTCAAATACAATTAGCATTCGTTATTTTTAAAAATTTTAAATAATCCAATGCAACATCTGGATATCTGCTTCTAATTTTAGGACACTTGGGGAGAATTGGGATCTTTCTTATTATCACTTTTCTCCCATTAGTTTAGTACTGCTTTGATCTCTTCTAAAGATGAAGACAGTGATTTCTGATGAGATCTTTTCTTATGATTCGAAATCTTTATCCATCTGCTCCTGCTTTTGGACCTGTATTTATTTCACAGGATTTGGAGGGAACATTCTTTTCCAGCTCTGTAGTTTCTTGCTTATGTGGAGCATATGCCAAAATCTCAGAAAAATCCACGCAAGGACTATGAGACCAATAACCCTCTTTTGTGACGCTTCTAAGTTGATGGAGAAAATGGTAGCCAATATACTATATTTTGTTTTGGAGAACCTACAAGTTTTTTTCAACTTCCAGTTTGAATATCATAAATTCCAATCAACAACAGATCTCACAGTCCGTGATGTTCAGCAAACCTCCTTAGATTAGAAGATGGTTTTAGATGCTTTCTTTGATATAGAGAAGCCCTATCACACACACTACGTAGGAGGAGGAAGTTTTATTTAAAAAAGAAAAAAAAAAAAAATCCATTTTTGGGTTTGGTCATTAGAAATATCTTGTCTCATAGGTCAATTCAGGTTCGAACTTTTTTGAGATTGAGTATATATATATATATATATATATATATATATATATATATATATATATATATATATATATATATATATATATATATATATATATATATATATATATATATATATATATATATATATATATATATATATATATATATATATATATATATATATACACACATATACATATACACACACACTTACCACTTACCAACATCATCCAACCTATAATAAACGGACTAAACCATAAGCCATATCACGAAACTATATTAATAGCAATTGACATAAACAAAGCCTTCGATACTGTCCCGAGACATAATCTTATTCATAAAATCCTCCAATCCAACATCACAACAAATACTAAGAAATGGCTATCCAACTTCCTATCAGGCAGAACCGCCCAAATACAACAAAACGGCCATAAATCACGTACCATCAACATAAGGAACGGAGTTCCCCAAGGAGCCATGCTCTCCCCCACTCTATTCAACCTATACACAGCAGACCTCCCACAACCCCAAACAGCTTCCACCCGCATCACTTCATACGCCGACGACATAACTATAGCCACCACTCACAAAAATCACCAACAACACTCACACAAGACTACCTAACACAACTCCAAACTTGGCTAGTAGAAAACAGGATGACGGCATCACCAAACAAATCCTCCATAACCCTCATAACAACAGACAAACACATATCCAACACCTACCCACAAGTCCTACTAAACAACACACCCATACCCTTCAACAAATCCCCAAAGATTCTCGGCCTAACATTTGACACTCACCTCACTTTCTCCAAACACATTCAAAATACCACCACAGCCGCAACCAGAAAACTCAACATCCTCAAAACAGTGGCCAACACTGACATACACAACAACATACAAACCTCAATTGCAATCTACAAACAATTTATACGCCCCACCATCAACTATGCCTCCCCCATCTGGCACCCTCTGCTCTCCGACCAAAACTTAACGACACTCCAAATAACACAAAATAAAGCCCTTCGCACCATTACCGGCTGCACACCCACAACCCCTCAACAACACCTTCATAACGAAACCATGATACTACCTATAAGGAACCACCTCGAAATGATAGGCACCCAATTCTATGCAAAAACCCGTCTACCCACACACCCATGTCATAAAACTCCTCCAACCTACCAATCAAAGACTAAAACAACCTCCATCGTCCACCGGAGCCTTTTACAAACGGATCCTTAATCACATTCCTCCTCCTCCCCTCAATACCACAACAACCAAACATATACACACGCAACTAACTCATTCATATATGATCAACAGACCTCCAAACAGCATCCTTAACGAACCCCCTCCCGAAATAAACACCGACTCCAACAACCTCCCAAGACACTTGCAAATCTCATTAGCAAGATTGAGATGCGGGCACCACCCAAACTTACAACATTACAAACACAATTTCAATTTAAACCAGGCAACATCTTCCACTTGTACCAGATGCAATAGGGCCCCGGAGACCGTAAATCACTTTCTTTTACACTGTCCCTCCAACTGTCGCCCCAAAATCTTCTGGGGCATCACTTCTTTGAAAGATCTCTGGACGAGACCGACTGCGGCGGGAGGCTTCATTAGCGAAGTGTGGCCGCCTCAACAGGGGGTGAGAAGGGTAAAAAAAAAAAAAAAAAAAAAGGTATATATATATATATATATATATATATATACTATATATATATATATTATTATATATATATATATATATATATATATATATATATATATATTATATATATATTATATATATATATATATAATATATATATATATATATAAGATCATTCGTCATTAGTGACAATTATGACAGTTCCAAAGCGCATGTAATTTTCTATGTTTCCTTCCGACTTTGTCGTCTATCCCTCGTGGGTGAAATTACCATACTTAGAACGTCAATGCAGAATGCATTCAATTCCATTAAGTAATACAGGAATATACACTGTTTCCGGTTGCAAATTTCCTTCAAATAAGGTTCTTCTGTTCTCTTTTAAGAATTTCTCCCATTAGTTATATCCCTCATCCTCTCATCTGTAATGACTTGTCATATTTACTGCAAATTGGAAATACTGTGCATTTTTTGAAAGCCATTTACCAATCGCACATTGTGGTACAAGAGAGCGAGACTGCAGTTTTTTCCGTCCTCTTGAACATAGGTTATCTCACTCTCTCCAGTTTCTCTGAAATTTGGGCCTTCATTATGACCTCCAGAATTTATAACATTACCACGGATGAACCTTACCTTATTAATATTTATTCCAGGAGTGTCTTGAATGACCTCAGAGATCTGTACCCAAAGAGTTCTTTGTATTTTTATTATACAGAGATCCCTGCATTGCCAATTTTTGCGTTTTTGCCTTTTTGCTGGTTGCCTTCCCGTGACTGCACCCGAGACAATGAGAGTGCTGGCAGGAAAACTAAGTTTTCCTCTTCAACTCTAAGCACTGCTTCTGAGTACCTTTCGTTGTTTTTGGGAACTACGTATTTTCCTGATAGAGACTATAGCTCCATACTACGTCAGAGTTTCCAAAATCGGTGCCAATTATTTTGGTCTGTAACTGCCAGCCATACTAAACTCCAACATAAAGTCAAAACTGTGGCCATGGAGGTCATCATACTAGCGAAATCCATAGCATGAGTTGTGTTTGTCACGTCTGTGTATTAGCCAAACAAACCTAACGCACAGTTACTTCATAACCGATATTCCTTTACAGTTGCGTAACCACTGAGGAAGTGTCATTCTGACTATGCATCTTTTCTTGGAATGCCCGTATTTTGAACTACCCCACAGGTAATGTTTTCCTTATTTCAGTTCTATTCCTGTAAATCGGAGACTCCAACCCTTGCTCAATAAGGATCCTTACTGTAACACAAACACCATCTTCTGTTTCCTCTTGAGATGTAAGATCGTATATTATTTAAAGTTGCAACATTACAGATCATCCTGAAGAACTTCTATATTCTAAAATTGGAGACATACTTACTGTGGTCCACCATGCTTGTAGTAGTTGCTACTAATGCGAGCTGGGTTGTCCCTTATATATATATATATATATATATATATATATATATATATATATATATATATATATATATATATATATATATATATATATATATATATATATATATATATATATATATATATATATATATATATATATATATATATATATATATATATATATATATATATATATATATATATATATATATATATATATATATATATATATATATATATATATATATATATATATATATAATATATATATAATGATTCTCGTCTTCAACTTTCTGACTCCATTCTTGCCGATCTGAACAGGATTTCCCGGTGGGGTCGCCTCAACTTTGTGAAATTCAACTCTTTAAAAACTCAACTTCTTCACGTCTCCCTCTCAAAAACACCTCCCAACTTTCCTATCTCCTTCGACGGCTCTCCCGTCTTACCTGTAAACAATATTAACATTCATGGTCTAAACATAAACAATAAACTTTCTTGGAAGCCTCAAATCACAGTAGTTGCTAGGGCGGCTTCAAAGAAGCTGGGAATACTTCCGAGCAGTTGCTCCAATTATATAAGGGTCTTATTCGCCCTTGTATGGAGTACTGTTCTCACATTTGGGATGGCTCCGGTTCCACCTCTCTTTTGGATAGGGTTGAGTTTAAAGCTAAGAGATTAATAAACTCTCCGCTCCTTTCAAACTCACTTGACCCTCTGTCTCTGCGACGTGACGTCGGTTCACTATCTCTTTTCTATAGGTACTATAATGGCAGTTACTGAAGGGAATTGACCTCTAGCATTCCACCACCATTGTGTCGCCCTCGTAGCACAGGGGGAGCCATGCTTTCGCATGAATTTTGTTTGAAAATGGTAAACCCCAGGCTTGTCCGTTGTGGTGCTTCCTTTTTTCCATCCACTTCTGTTCTGTGGAACTCTCTGACATCTGTTTTTTCAGCTGTATTTAATCTTCCTCTCTTTAAGGCTTCTGTCTGCGCCCACCTAAGAGATTTGCGTTAGTCAGGATTGGGTGGGTTTCTCTTTTTTTTTATTATTATTATTATTATTATTATTATTATTTCTGCCCCTCCTTGAAAAGGGCTTGGCCCATGATTGGTGGTAATCTGTAAAAAATATATATATATATATATATATATATATATATATATATATATATATATATATATATATATATATATATATATATATATATATATATATATATATATATATATATATATATATATATATATATATATATATATATATATATATATATATATATATATATATATATATATATAACATTGGTTCCTCGGTATTTCCTTAATCCGTTCCAGATCCATGAACTTGCTAAACAGGTCGTACACCAAACGAATTTTTACCTTAAGAAATAAAGGGAAAATGATTAATCTGTTCTCTTAAAAAAAGATAATTTAAGCACTACTTAATTCTGAAATACAAAAGCAATTAGATAAAATAAATGAAAATTTAATCTTTATTTTACTTTACTGAGAAGAGTTTAGTGACTATTAGGACGTTGCTAAGAAGGAAGGAGGAAGAGATGTTATTGTTTGGAAGGAGAGTCCCCTTCCAATCTAACTTCTGAAGTCTAAAATTCTGGTGTTTTTTCTTTCTCTTTTTGGTGCCTCATTTTTTTCCCTACTTGGACATGGTTGAGGCCAGCCAAAGAAATTTGCTTTTGCCTTTTCCTCAGGATGTTTTGGAAGTGTGACATTTTATGGTCATTCCAGACAATGCTATTACGGCTTGTTTAAGCTTTGTTGGGATGGAACTTCTCTGCAAAGTTTTTGACATTACTTCCATTTGGCAAAGATTTCACTGATTAATGAAGTAGGGGCTTCCTCTCTTTCCTTCTCATGCGAGCCTGAAGAGAGTGCATCCATCTTAGTCTTGTGCTACTCCTTTGCAAGTTCTGGCAGCTCCACAGTTGTCAGCTCTTCCCTGTGACCCTCCACTAACTTCACATCACCATCACTCTCATCCGGCCCTACAGGGAATCGTGGCTTTGTCTCGAGTCATGACTCATTTTGAGTCATATTCCAAACAAAGTTCGTATACCAATCAAAATTTTTCACGTCCAAGCAGGACTTATTCCAAAGCGGACGCATACAGAAGTACCACTATATATACATATATATATATATATATATATATATATATATATATATATATATATATATATATATATATATATATATATATATATATATATATATATATATATATATATATATATATATATATAATATATATATATATATATATAATATATTAATTATATATATATATATATATATATATATATATATATATATATATTTATATATATATATATTATATATATATATATATATATATATATATATATATATATATATATATATATATATATATATATATATATATATATATATATATATATATATATATATATATATATATATATATATATATATATATATATATATATATATATATATATATATATATCGTCTATGCGAGGTGGTGTTAGTTGCAGATTTTAATTGATTAATATTTTGTATTTTTCTTCTCTATTCATTTAATTATAATATGTAAAAGAATAACCTTTTTTTTTATTCTTACTTATAACTCTTTCTATTAATACTTCCGGTACTCAGACACTCATTCCATATGGGTGTTTGCCTTCCTCAAACATCTTTTGAAATTTTTTTTTTTTTTTTTAAAGCTTAGCTTTCATAGCGACTTAGCATTCTTTTATATGTTTGTATCAACAACTCTTCTAATTGCATTTTTTCCTAATTCTTACATTTCATGTCAAATTTCATTCCCCCCCCCCCCCAATCAAATATTTTGCAAACGCTTTACTTTCAAAACTATTACTCTTTCTTTTTCATCCTTAATATATTAAATTTCAAGAGAACATTTTTAAGAAAGTATGCTGCTCAAACAAGTTTTTTACCTTACTAGTTGAATTATCCCTTTCAATATTTCGGAAGATTACATTTTTTCCTTTCGCTACCCGTTATTGTAAATAATGGAACAGATTTTGTATTGAGTGTAAGAAACATTGGAATAAAGCAATATGAAAGAAAACTAAGGATTATTGAGTAAAGAGATAGGGAAACCCAGAGCAGAACACTTTCCTGTTTCATCTATCTGTATATCTTTCGCACAGTACATATGCAAGCATTCAGATAGATTAAAAATATCGGTAAATGTTGTGATATTTTAACTTTTAGTGACTTAACTGTGGTATCAGGTTCAACTACTTATCATCGGCATATTTTATCATCTTATTTCGCCATGTTTTATTAGAGGAAATGACATGATCCTTCATAATCTTAAATTTTCTACTGGTCTTAGCAACTTGGATTTCGGTTGCCATTCGTTGAATCTCCCTCAAATTAACGAAATGGATTTTTCTTTTAAGGAAAGGAGCTGTTGTACTTTGAATTAGTTCGTCTCAAAACTCGGGGGGCCTTAGCGAATGCAGGGGATGTATGTGCAAGAAGTGAGGCATGTTTTTAAATATTTCCAATTGTAAAATATTTTTCGAAGAAAACTTCTTACAAAAGCTCTTTAAAATCTGAAGCAAGCCTATTTATTTAGGCCATATTACAAATACTAAATCTCCATTTATTTTCTTCCTATTATTCTCCCCACCTTCTTTGCAAGTTTTTCAGATGTTATTTATATTTTTACATTGCTTACTTATCTCCTACTTCTCTTTAATAAAATTTTACTGTTATTTGTCCCATTGTAGGTAGTATATTAGGTTTGCTATTGTGAACCTGCAGGTTCTCATATTTTTAATATTCTCTCGTGTCTGTAAAGTTGAGGTACTCTTTAGTTCCTTAAAAATTCAAAACCAGGGAGTATATTAAACTCTTCTACAAAGTTTTGACCCGAGGAGTTTTTTCTAGATAAAGAATTTGTCTCCACCTAAAATGTTATTTGTTGTGAAATTATTTCCTTACGATTACATAATCTAATCTAGGTAAATTATTATTTATTTATGGATAAGCAGCTAAACTAGTTTCTTAATTAATGTAGAAAGAAAGAATTTTAATTAAAAGTGGCTAATGCGTATATAACATTTTTGATTTATCATGCGTATTATGTTATTTAGTTGTGAACTATTAATTTATGTATCCATATTTTTTGCAGGAGGTTTTATACAGCATGTTAGTCATCATCCCAGAATTTCTTAAAATGGTGTTGCTTTCTCTTCCATGTGCCAAAAACAATAACATCGTTACAGATGACGATTGTGAACAGATATTTTTTCAATTGTCTAATTATATTGATGAAGATGTACAATATTGAAGGTTGCTATTATTACTGCAAGATTTTATACTATTCAGTTATGTTTTATTTGTTAGAAACCTTTTATGTCACAAGAATATTTATAAAACTTACAAATGTTATTTATTACAAGGAACTTTTATTTAAATGTATTTTCTTTAATGAGCTTTATTTATTATTTCATCCTTCTATTTGCTTTGTAGAATTTTAAGGTTATTTCTTCAGACCCATATTCTAGAGGAATATAGATTGGGTGATTTGACTTGCTAGTTTTAATATATTAAAACTATTTTTTTTCCAAGCAAGCCAAATTAAATAAAATTTATACTCTACACAGCTACATATATAGTTATTTTCAAGAAACTTTTAATCCATTTGTATAAGGTACAAATTTCGTTCATTTTTGGTTAAAGTTCTTCCCAAAATTTTTATATTTTGGGAAGACCTTTAACCAAGAGTGAAAGTATAGGATTTTATAATGCGATTTTTTTTTTAACGCAAATATGAGTGCTTACTCATTGATGGACAAAAGTCTCTGGTTGAGTTTTTGAGACACTGACCGAAAGATGACTCCCTACTTACATTTTTTCTTTTTAACTTTTGCAGTTATTGTTTCTTCTGGTTGAGAGTTGGGGAGAAGATTTGTTATAAAGTTAGAGAGTTTTGAGTTAAAAAATAAATAAATAAACAAACGGTTGATATCCATGAAGGAAAATAATTATTCTAATTGACAGAGAAGTTAACATCGAATTTGATAAAATGTCATTTTGTCTTGCATAGAAAATGTTTATATTGTGATGTTAATTAAAAATTGTTGAAATTACATAAAAGTTCGTAATTGCTATGTAGGAGTATTCCGCAGAGACCTGCACGGGCATGTATATTTCGGCTCACTCCCACCCATACCTGTTAACTTTTATCATAATCAGACCGTATCCAGGCACGAATTTTTCGTATACTTCATGGCCCGCTCATGATTTTAAAGAATACCTTTGGACCCGTCCATAGCCGCATGTAATTTTTAGAATGTATTCACCATAATCGATATTTTTCAGGGCACTTCAGTAGATTTGTAATCGTAAACTTACATGGAGTGTGTAAAATTTTAATAATTTATTAGAAAACGAAAGTAGTTACATTTGAAAAGCCGAATAACTTTCGTAAGTAGCATATTTTGAATGGTTTGTTTTATGCAACACAAAAGAGTAAATTCTACATCAAATCAAAACAACGGATTGCTTTTGAGAAGGGTCTATTAATCAAAGAGTGTAGCTTGTTAGTAAAACTTTAGATCATTATTATCAATAAAATGACAATCTTTCTACAGCTTGTAAATTTTATTAACATATTTCAATAGGGGTTACATTTGCACCCAATACCCCTGACTGTCATTACTCATATATATATATATATATATAATATATATATATATATATATATATATATATATATATATATATATATATATATATATATATATATATATATATATATATATATATATATATATATATATATATATATATATAATATATATATATATATATATATATATATATATATATATATATATATATATATATATATATATATATATATATATATATATATATATATATATATATATATATATATATATATATATATATATATATTATATTATATATATATATATTTAGAACCACTAACTCTCGTGGTTCGAAGCAATATTGCAACTATTAAAGTCTGCTATACCGCAGGGATTCCAACTCTGGTCTCTTGGATCTTAAGCAAGAATGTTATCCCCCTACGCCAAGACGGTACAAAATGAGTTCACGCTGGGAAGTCTCATGAAATACTATCATGCTGAACTCCCAACGGACCCCACTGACCGCACCATGACACTGGGAGAGTTGCAATATTGTTTCGGATCACGAGTTGAGTTAGTGGTTATAAAGAGAATTATATTTAACTAGTCTGCGAGAAAGAGGGATAAAACTGGCCTCGTTGTCTCCGTGTCACGGTGCGGTCGGTGTGGTCCATTTGGAGTTTCGCATGATAATATTTCATGAGACTTCCCAGCGTGATCTCATTTTGTACAGTCTTGGCGCAGGGATAACACTCTTTCTTACGATCCAAGGAACCAAGGTTCGAATCCCGGCGGTATAGCAGTAGTAAAGTTTTAAAACGTGTTCATTAGTACATGTCGGCCTTTGACTGCTCACACAGCCTATTCTCGGGAGATGAATGGTAGACATCAACTCTTCACAGACTGAGTATATATATATATATATATATATATATATATATATATATATATATATATATATATATATTAATATATATATATATATATATATATATATATATATATATATATATATATATATATATATATATTTGTGATGGCATCCGCGAGCATCCTATAAAATTAACATCCGCATCTCATCCGCACTTGACAAAAATTCAACATCCGCATTCGCAAAGAAATAAATGCGATCCATCACATATATATATATATATATATATATATATATATATATATATATATATATATATATATAATATATATTATATATATATATATATATATATATATATTAGTGATGGATCGGATGTCATATTTTCCAATTTGCGGATGCGGATGTTGAATTTTGGAGAAGTGCGGATGCGGATGCGGATGTTGAATTTTCGAAAGTGCGGATGCGGATGTGGATGCGGATTGAATTTCGAAAGTGCGGATGCGGATAATTTTCGAAAATGCGGATGCGGATGCGGATGCGGATGTTAATTTTATAGGATGCGGATGAGGATGGATGAGGATGCGGATGTTAATTTTAATTATATTATATATATATAATATATATATATATATATATATATATATATATATATATATATATATATATATATATATATATATATATATATATATATATATATATATATATATATATATATATATATATTTCACTATCACCTTTCCCACTTTCGTGAGGTGGTGCCGCCACAATTCCCTTACAAACATAATTATTCTTACCTTTCAACGCTTTCACCACCTCCCTCCATCTCTGTCTCCACAAATCTTCTACCCTCGTCTAAACTCAAATTCCTTCCATCAAAATCACTCTCACTCCATCCTATCCATCTCCACTTCGGCCTTCCCCTCCCCCTACCTTCCCCTATCTACATTGGATCTACGTACCTTGCCAACCATTCTGTTCTCTTTCATTCTTCACATATGTCCAAACCATTTTAGCACATCCTCCTCCTTCTCTATCAATTACACCCTTCTTCCATTTACACATCTCCCTTATTCCTTCATTTCTAATCCTATCAATCCTTCTCAATTTATATATCGCTCTCAAATCTTTCATCTCAAAGACATTGAAACTTTTTCTCGACCGAGCACTTATCGTCTATGTTTCACACACATACAATACAGAAGGTGAACACATACATTCAAACATTCTTATCTTTATTTCTTTCGAAATTTTTCCTTTCTTCCATACTTTTCTTAGGCCCTCCAATACTTTCATTCCTTCTACCACTCTGTTCTTTATTCCTTTTTCCGTCCCACCCTTACCTTCCACCCAACATTACTAGATATTTGAATTCATTCACCTCCTCAAGTTTCCATTCTCACACTTCTACAAACCAATTCCTCCCTCCACATTTCCTCATCCCCACCTCTAATCCTCATAACTTTATTCTTCGCTGGCTTGAATTTCAATCTCATGTTTGCACATTTCCCTTCAAACTATCTCACAAGTATTCTCATCTTTTCTCCAGATTCTGCCGCCAACACATGCCGCATCATCTGCAAAAAGTAAAACATTCACTTCACATTCACCCTCCATATTTCTCAACGTAATACTCTTCCCTTCTCTCTCCATTTTTCTAAGTAAAACATTCATCAATAGATTAAATAACATGGAGATATTACAAACCCATGTCTCAATCCCACTCCTATGCTAAACCAATCCGATAGTTCTCTCTTCACCCTCACTCTTGATCTACAATTCGCATATATATATATATATATAATATATATATATATATATATATATATATATATATATATATATATATATATATATAATATATATATATATATATATATATATATATATATATATATATATATATATATATATATATATATATATATATATATATATTAGTGATGGATCGGATGTCATATTTTCTAATTTGCGGATGCGGATGCGGATGCGGATGTCAAATTTGGAGAAAGTGCGGATGCGGATGCGGATGCGGATGTTGAATTTTGAAAGTGCGGATGCGGAAAAATGCGGATGCGGATGTTGAATTTTTGAAAGTGCGGATGCGGATGCGATGCGAATGCGGATTTGGATGCGGATGTTGAATTTTTGTGCGGATGTTCCGCATTCGCATGGGATGCGGATGCGGATGCCATCACTAATATATATATATATATATATAATATATATATATATATATATATATATATATATATATATATATATATATATATATATATATATATATATATATATATATATATATATATATATATATATATATATATATATATATATATATATATATATATATATATATCAGAATTGTACATCATGAGTGAGGGTGAAGATTGAACTATCGGATTGGATTTAGCATAGGAGTGGGTATTGAGACAAGGTGTGAAATGTAGCCATGTTATTTAATCCAATTAATGGATTGGTGCAGTTGGAGAAATGAAGAGAGAAGGTATTAGGTTGAGAAATATGGATTGTGAATGGGATGTGAATGTTTTACTTTTTGCAGATGATGCGGTGTTGGTGGCAGAATCTGGAGAAAAGTTGAGAATACTTGTGAGAGAATTTGAGGGGAAATTTGCCAACGTGAGATTGAAAGTCATTCCAGCTAAGAGTAAAGTTATGAACTTATGAGTATTGGAGGTAGGGATGAGGAGATGTGGAGGGAGAAGTGGGGAGGTGTAGAAGGGGGGGGCTAGAAACTTGAGGAGGTAGATAAATTCAAATACCTAGTATTGTTGGTGAAAGGTAAGGGTGAGACGGAAAAAGAAATAAAGAATAGAGTGGTATAGGGAATGAAAGTGTTGGGGAGGCCTAAGAGAAGTATGTAAGAAAGGAAAAAATTTCGAAAGAAATAAAGATGAAAATGTTTGAATGTATGTGTTTACCTTCTGTATTGTATGGGTGTGAAACATGGATGATAAGTGTTCGGGCGAGGAAAAATTTGAATGTCTTTGAGATGAAAGTTTGAGAGCGATATGTAAATTGAGAAGGATTGAAAGGATAAGATATGAAAGAATATGGGAGATGTGTAAATGGAAGAGGGGTGTAGTTGATAGAGCGGAGGAGGGTGTGCTAGATGGTTTGGACATATGTGCAAAATGAATGAGGAAAAAATGGTGGACAAGGTTCTTAGATCCGAGGTGTAAGGGGGTAGGGGGAGGGGAAGGCCAAAGTGGAGATGGATAGATGGAATGAGAGTGATTTTCTGTGGAAGGAATTTGAGTTTAGAAGAGGGTTGAAGACATGCGGAGGACAGAGTGAT
>SEYY01008606.1:32500-35951 GCA_009176605.1 Armadillidium nasatum | reverse complement strand
CCTTTCTGTCATTTTTCAAAAAATTTCAACTCTAACTTTGTTTCTTCCTCTTTCCCTCCTTTAGTATCTTCTGACGGTTCAACTGCCGTTTTGCCTCCTCTAAAGCTGAACTCTTCGATCAAACTTTTGCCTCTAATTCAACCTTAGATGATTTCGGAGCTGTTACTACTCCTTCAACCCCCTCCAACTCATTTATGCCTAAAATTGTAATTTCTTCTAAAGACGTCATTTCTGCTCTCTCTGAGTTTAACACTAAGAAGGTATGCTCTCCTGATGGTATTCCTCCTGTGGTTCTCAAAACTTGTTCTTCCGTGCCTGAACCATGCTTTGGTAAACTTCAACCTTCCCTTCCTGCTTCAAACGTACTCTCATTCAGCCTGTGCCGAAGAAGGGGTACCCTCTCAACCCTCTAACTACCGTGCTATTTCTTTAACGTCCGTTCTTTCTAAAGGTTTCAAATCTATCGTTAACAGTAGGGGCTCGTGCGACTCTTCTTTCTACACAGTCTCATCCTTTCTCTATCCAACTCTCTGACAGCTGAGTTAACCACTATGCTCAATCTTACATGTACTCTACTGGTAAAGTCTGGAACACACTCCCTTCATCTATTTTCCAAACATCCTATGACTTACCCTCAAACGACGTGTATAAGGTCGTGTCGGCCTTTAATATAACCAGGCTCCCTCCTTTCCTCCTAACTCTGATTTAAATTTTAGTAGGCCACTGGCCTTTGCCCACCAGAGGTGAAATATATATATATATATATATATATATATATATATATATATATATATATATATATATATATATATATATATATATATATATATATATATATATATATATATATATATATATATATATATATATATATATATATATATATATATATATATATATATATATATATATATATATATATATATATATATATATATATATATATATATATATATATATATATATATATATATATATATATATATATATATATATATATATATATATATATATATATATATATATATATATATATATATATATATATATATATATATATATATATATATTTTTATAAACTTTGTTGATTAACTGTTATATATTTATTTTTATTTTTCAATTAAGATGTTGGTATTAAAAAAATATGGAAAATTTTTTCAAAAAGAAGTAATTTTTTCAAAAATAAAAATTTTTAAAAATAATTTCACATCCAATTTAAGGCCAAAATTTTACACATAAAGAACTATAAACTCTTATAAACATTCTTTAAAAAGTACATTTAGTCTTAGAAATAAAGAAAACGCTTTCAATTATATATATATATATATATATATATATATATATATATATATATATATATATATATATATATATATATATATATATATATATATATATATATATATATATATATATATATATATATATATATATATATATATATATATATATATATATATATATGTTGATAATTCTGTTTTTTTATATTAATTAAGGTCCATATATGGTTTTGCTGAAAAATTCTTTTCGATGATTGGCTGAAAAAACATTACTTGAATTTTCATCCCAAAAGTATGAAAAGGGATTTAAAAGTCTCGTTCCATTTTTGGGAATGAAAATTTTAGTTCTGAAGGTACCAATATTCACCTTTGGGACGGCTCATAATTTGGCGACTTACCCATTTTTGCATTCTTGTAAAATTTCACTAATATCAATAGTTTCCGAGGTCACAGACCTTCCATTTTTAAAAAAAAAAATTTTTTTGTAACCCTTTTAGTAGTTTGACTAATCAAGGACAGATTTTATGTAGCACTGTAGAAAAACCTTCTCTTAATATTTAGTGTTAGATTTGTTAATATGTATCTCTAGAAAAAGGTTCTGATTCAAAAAAAGTTTGAGGGGAAATTTCCTTTTTTTTTTTAAATTTTTCAAAAAATTTAAAAAAATATATTGGCTTTAATTCTTTTCTCTCAGATAAATTATTTAGATATAGTCTTTGTGCAGTGTTCGTGAAAGTTTGTACCAGATTGGTCAAGCGACAAGACCTGAGCCTCGAAAAACAACGTGTTGTGAAAAATTAAAATCTCTACAACTCCTTCTTTATTTTGTTTTAGCTTTTTTTCACTTGACCAGAACAGGCCAAACTTTTTTATAAACTCCATAAATACCTTTTCTTCAATTGATCTTTAAAAAGTTTTTGATAAATATTTTTAAAGAAAAGGTACCAGGAAAATAATTTGGAAAAAATTTTGTGAAATGAAAGTATTATAAAAATTTATGTCGATACTATTTTCACTGTATCTTATTTTGGCACTACATAAATTTTACAAGAACTCAAAAATACGTATTTCGCACAATAATTAAAATTCCCAAAATTTGGTGGTTGCGCCTTTAAGATAAATATTTTATTCCAAAAAGAAAAAAGTGGAAAAATGTCCGCTCACCATTAATTATCTTTAGTAACAATTCGAATTCGGATTCGGATCCGTTTTTTATGGATTCGATTCGGATTCAAGGATTTCAAAAATGCTGCATTTAGATTCGAATTCGAACATTTCACAAACACGCGGATTTGGATTCAAATTCAAAAGTTGCCGGATTAGCCCGTTACTGATATATATATATATATATATATATATATATATATATATATATATATATATATATATATATATATATATATATATATATATATATATATATATATATATATATATATATATATATATATAACGACAGTATCGGATCATGTGATGAGAACTAAAAGCAAGGACGACAGGACTAGCCACCTGGCCTTGTAATTACTCTGCCAACGGCTTGCAACAACTCCAAAACCAGCATTTGAAACCATAGCTCAAAGAAGCACAATATTCTGGACATCTCTGGGGGAGAATGTTTAGAGATTAGTTGGAAACAGATGCTGGTCTACTGAAAGGGTGAAAATTCTACCTGTGAATTTGGAAAAAACTCATGGACTGGCATTGAGACCAACGAGTCGAAATACATGATCTTTTAGAGAGTTCTGGGATGACTTTTAAGAGCAGATGGGGAAAGATGCTGGTTCCACTGACATGTTGAAAACTCTTCCTGGGAGAGTATATATATATATATATATATATATATATATATATATATATATATATATATATATATATATATATATATATATATATATATATATATATATATATATATATATATATATATATATATATATATATATATATATATATATATATATATATATATATATATATATATATATATATATATATATATATATATATATAATATATATATATATATATATATATATATATATATATATATATATATATATATATATATATATATATATATATATATATATATATATATATATATATATATATATATATATATATATATATATATATATATATATATATATATATATATATATATATATATA
>SEYY01008606.1:25000-27500 GCA_009176605.1 Armadillidium nasatum | reverse complement strand
GGGATAAGGAACTTACATATATTATATGAGGGAGTATTGATAGCATAAAGTTTGGTGCGAAGAGGCATCGATTTATGTATTTAAGGTTTGCCATATATTCTTAATAAAGTGATTATTACTGTGATGTCTTTATCAACATTGCTAGCATTATGGTTCATTATACGTATAAGGTTAACTATGAACAAACCTATTTCAACTATATATATATATATATATATATATATATATATATATATATATATATATATATATATATATATATATATATATATATATATATATATATATATATATATATATATATATATTAGACCATTCATTTTCACTCCGTTGACCTTTGGCTCGTTGCGTTTCACTTTCTCATAGGGCATGAGTGGGCAACCTTTTTGAAAGTGCGTACCAAAATCGGCAGAATGTGAGAGAAAATTTTTCCACGTGACAACCAATTTTTTTAATACATATAACTTCAGTTATCAATACATATAAAACTTAACTAAATAATTTTTTTTTCTTTGTTTCTCCCTCCTGAAGGTTCTTTCACATTTATTTTCAAGACAATAAATCAAAATATAAGGCAAAGAAAGCACCACACAAAGGTACAGCTCGAATCAACTGACAGGTTCAGGTGCGCCGCAGCCGGCTTTTATAGCCTAATGAGAAGCTGAATTTAATTCTTTTCAGAAATAGGCTAGCTTGCACACGTCGGAACTCTGTTCCCGTTGGCTACGACGCTTAAAGATAATCATTAATCTATTATCTGTTACTTCATCTCCTATCTACTACTATGCCGATGATCCACCCAGCATTATTCCTTTCAATTCGCCCCTCCCAACAGCATTTAATATTTGGAAGGAGGGTAACCTTGGAGCAACTGACCTCGGATTTTTCTCGGATTTCAAATTGGGGCAGAGAAAACATGGTAGTTTTCAATGCCACTAAAACTCAATTTCTACATCTTTCTACTCGACAAAATCTTCCACACAATTATGATATCTTCTTCGAAAACACAACTCAAACCTTCATCTCTCCTTAATATTCTCGTTGTTTCTTTTTCTTGTGATCTCTCTTGGAAAGGTCACATTATTTCTGTCTCTAAACAAGCTTCTAAGAGGTTAGGTGTTCTGAGGTGCCTTCAGAATTGCTTCACTCCACACGTTGCTTGCTCTTTATAGGGGTCTTGCTCGCCCTTATATGGAGTATGCGTCACACATCTATGGTGGTTTCACTCATACAGCTATCTTTGAGGAGGTGGAGTCTAGGGCTTTTCGTCTTATCAACTCTTCTGCTCTCATTATTTCTCTCTAGTCTCTTTCTGTCCGTCGAACTGTTGCGTCACTCTCTCTTTACTATCGCTATTACAATGAACACTGCTCTTCTGAACTCTCCCATTCGCATACCTCCTGCATTGAGAAGGACTCATGGAACACGCCTTACAACACACTCTCATCCTTTCTGTGTTTAACTCTCCGACCTCAGACTTAACCGCTATGCTCAATCTTGCATGTATCCTACTGGTAAATTCTGGAACAGACTCCATTCATTTATTTTTTCAACTTCCAATGACTTACACACCTTTAAACGCCGTGTATCTTGACGTGTCGGTCTTTTAAATTTACCCAATTTCTGGATTGCTCCCTAACACTGGTTGTAATTTGGTGGGCCTCCGGCCTTTGCCCACCGGAGGTAATATATATATATATATATATATATATATATATATATATATATATATATATATATATATATATATATATATATATATATATATATATATATATATATATATATATATATATATATATATATATATATAATATATATATATATATATATATATATATATATATATATATATATATATATATATATATATATATATATATATATATATATATATATATATATATATATATATATATATATATATATATATATATATATATATATATATATATATATATATATATAAAGTGCAGGGTGGAATTATATGAAAAAAGAAGGCCGATTCAGAAGAAGTATTAGCTACAGAACCATCAGAGCAAATAAGAGAAGGAAAGGCACATTTACAAAAGTTATTAGAGACATTTTTGCAAGAGGATAGAAATTTTTATCAGTAGGAGAGTCATGGAGGTCAACGAGCTTTCTTTTAATGAAATTAGGCTTAGTCCGTCGAAGAACATCCCTGCAACGATTCCGAGCTGAATGAATATTAGCAAGAGTGATTGGAGAAGGAGAGTTTTTCCATTTACGATGAGCATTGTCTCTCTCACGAAGGATAAGAGAATAATTCCATCAAACCATGTTTTTTGAGGAGAAAAAGATTTAGTCGAAGATGGAATGAACCTGCTCATCCCATCGACTACGACAGCTCCTACATTTTCAGCAGAGACCGAAGCGTGCAAGATTCACTCCAATGGTATTTAGCAAAGAAGCGACTCATTGCCACCAAATTAGCCTGATTGAAGTGCCAGAAAGTACTCTTGGGGCATGGTAGAGCTGT
>SEYY01008606.1:17500-20000 GCA_009176605.1 Armadillidium nasatum | reverse complement strand
ATAGGGTTTTGCGGAGATTCCGGAGCATCAAGGTGGTGGAAAAGTCGAGATAAGGAAAACTGATATATATATCAGCTCTAGTGGGTAGGGGCAGATGACTTTATAAATTATATTGGATATCGGGAAGAAAAACTGAAAGCCTTGCCAAATCCAAAACCAAAATGCCTCCTCAATTCACGAGTTTAAAATTTATCTTTAAGTCAAAAAAAAATTTAAAAATGGAAATAATTTGTTTTCCACGGTTAAGGTTCTTTAAAGATCTTGAAGATTTCTTAAAGGAAGAGTTCGACGGTCTTTAAATCATGCTACATAAATATTCTGTTTTCTGTAGTGGAAATTCAAGATAGATATTTCTGACATTAATTTTTGCTACAGTAGTCTTTAATAGTCACGTGATGTAAAACATTTATTAGTTAGGTCATGTTCGTCTTTTACAATAAATACCTTTTGTAAATGTTCTTCCCAGATTAGATTTGTATACAAATTATTACGAGGAATTATATTTTAGCCTTTCTAATCATAACTTGTTTTATATGAAGCAAATTATTTATCATCAATTATTCTTACTTACATCATTTTCAATGCTTTCAGTCATGGTAGTCTCTAAAGTTCTTTAAAAATCTTTCTTTCTCGTAAATCGCCTTTCTGTTATTGATTAAATTACTCAACTATTTAAATTAATTATAGGATTCATTAAATTACATTTAAATATATATTCTTAAAGATTTTCGCTACAATTTTTGAAAATCTCGATATAAGAGATTGTAATATCTATATTTTCGTGGAGCAGAACGTGCAAGTGGAATACGTAAGACTGAGCATAATCTGGGATCAGAGAGATTAACAGGGAAAGGATGAAACTGTGGAAAGATGAAAGGAGGTAGTATAAGACTACAGAGCTCAGAAGAGCAGTGTCTTTTGTAATAATGATAGTATAAAGAGAGTGATACGACAGGACGAAGGGTTGAAAGAGTGAAGAGAGTTAGTGAAAATACAAGAGTTGAGAAGTCCGAATGCTACAGACTCTTTTTAAAGAAATGCAATATGTGTGGAACCATTCCGGATAATGTAATCTCCCAAGAAAGATCACTAAAAATATAAAAAGCATAAAGTTCTAGTTGTGTGTAAGATTATATCGAGTAGATAAAGTTTTTGAGGTCTTGAAAACAACCGTATTCTATATGCCCAAAGCAAAGATAAGAGAAAGACCTGTGGACGGTTATTTTAAGAGCGCACACCTAGCATTAACTAATTGCTGCTGAGTGAGGCGTTTTACAAACTGAAATAGTAATATAGGGTGGAATGTTCAGCATAAAAATGGATAGGAAACAAAGTGAAAGATTGGAAATCAATTAGTGGAAAGTATGTTGGATTCATCTCAAAGATCATTTGGAGAACAGGCATGGAGCTTCATCATCTGTTCAAGGTCTTTTTGGATAGAGATAAGGTATTCGAGTCCACAAGGGAACCCACACCAGGCATTAACTATAAATGGCTGTTGTACTACATAATGTAATTGTTTCCTTCAAGCAGTCGCTTACGTTACCAGACCACAGATTGATTCTGAATTCCTGTTGCGTCTATAGTGTTTGCATCCAATGGGTTGCCATCTTGATCATCAAGCTGCTACTTAAGTAAATTTAAAGTAAAATAACTCCTTAACCAGACATTTTCGTTCATATGTATTTACAACTTTATTTCTTTTAAAGGTCGTTTGAACCCATATCTAAAATATGGCCAAGTATTTCTCGGGCAGAATATATATATATATATATATATATATATATATATATATATATATATATATATATATATATATATATATATATATATATATATATATATATATATATATATATATATATATATATATATATATATATATATATATATATATATATATATATATATATATATATATATATATATATATATATATATATATATATATATATATATATATATATATATATATATATATATATATATATATAATATAATATATATATATATATATATATATATATATATATATATATATATATATATATATATATATATATATATATATATATATATATATATATATATATATATATATATATATATATATATATATATATATATATATATATATATATATATATATATATATATATATATATATATATATATATATATATATATATATATATATATATATATATATATATATATATATATATATATATATATATATATATATATATATATATATATATATATATATATATATATATATATATATATATATATATATATATATATATATATATATATATATATATATATATATATATATATATATATATATATATATATATATATATATATATATATATATATATATATATATATATATATATATATATATATATATATATATATATATATATATATATATATATATATATATATATATATATATATATATATATATATATATATATATATAGAATGT
>SEYY01008606.1:0-7500 GCA_009176605.1 Armadillidium nasatum | reverse complement strand
TATATATATATATATATATATATATATATATATATATATTAGAAATTAATGTTAATTTAAAGAAGTATTCAAAAAAATTTAGCTGGATATCCTGTTTCTGGGATTTGAAAATTGCCGATTGGTTCGTTCTTTTCGAGTGTACTCTCTACCGTACTAGAGTGGACACTCCCACCTTTCTTCATATGTGGTTTACAAGTATTCACTCCAGCATTTTCTTTTTAAGAAAATGCCAGGAAATATAGATGCCTCGAAAAGCTTGGAGTGGCAGCATTCAAACAATGACCCATGTCTCACCACTTAAAGTTATTGGCCTTCCTTGACGGGGCTGGTTCTGTCAAAACTTTACCACTGAATTGTTTAGGTGCACGACATTCTTTTTGATTAATTTCTACAACATTCACGGTCTCTTTCTAATTTCCACATTCTTAAGCATCATCTAATTTCCTTTAGACAAAAACACTTTTCTTGACCAAACTCTTGTGTCTTTTCGCACCCTACCCTGTTCCCTCTTACTCTTTCTTTCTTCAACTGCGCTGTTTTTTCTTGTTTTTCTAATATGGATTCTTACAAATTATACACTTTAAGATTAATCTTTCTTGCCTAATCTGCAACATATTCATATGTTCTGTTTACTTGTATTCTAAATCTACTGACGATCCTAAAATTCCTCGATAATATAAACAAAAATTTTCTCATTCCCCTTTCTTTGAAGCTATTCTGAGAGATTTTATTGTCCATTTCCCCATTGGTTTTCTTCCAATTATGAAGATACACAAGCTTGCGTTTCAATATTTTATCCAGAATAACCTTGAGTTAATGACACAACTCCAGAGCTTTGCCCATGATCGCCTTGGAGATAAATCCAACATTCTTGCCTTTTTTAACTTCTAATATTTTTCCTTCCGCTATTAAGCTCTCTGATTGCCTTATATCTGTGAGGGACTCCTCTTAGCGCGCAGGTCGCATATCGAAGAGGGTTCGCTCTGGCATGAAAACTTGCATCCTTTCAACTAAAATTAATATACCATAATTAACTCAGTTTGTTATTGTGATGTTCGCCTCTGGGACGCTGACTTTAGAATTTACCGTTGTCCTCTAAATGAAAAATTTTGATGTTTCTACATGTGATCCTGAAATCATTCTAAATATATCCTGTGAAACACCAAGAACTCTATTCTCTGAGGAAATGCAGCAATCTTTCTGGTTCCTCTTACTCACACTTTTTCCGGCATTTTGTATTGAAGAGGACAGATTAAAAATCTTAAGTTTTCCATTTAATTATTCAAATCATTTTTTTTTCTTTTACTCTAGCATGCACATTCGTCTATTATATATATATATATATATATATATATATATATATATATATTATATATATAATATATATATATATATATATATATATATATATATATATATATATATATATATAAACCATTGTTAGGTAAGGACTCAAATAAAAGCTAAATGAAATGAAACAAAAAGTATTCTAAATTCCATTTTCAGATACTAGCTATCATTAGGTTTCTTTATAAAAGGCTTATACGCACACGCCTACTCTATATATATATATATATATATATATATATATATATATATATATATATATATATATATATATATATATATATATATATATATATATATATATATATATATATATATATATATATATATATATATATATATATATATATATATATATATATATATATATATATATATATATATATATATATATATATATATATATATATATATATATATATATATATATATATATATATATATATATATATATATATATATATATATATATATATATATATATATATATTATAAATATTTTCATCCAAATGCGTGTATGGTGTGTGTTTGTGCTTTTGTGTGTAGTCATATGTTTGACGTTATAATGTGAATTTGAAGTTTACTGAACATGAAAATATGAAGTTGATTTTTTTTTTTTTTAAGTTTTGAATAAAAACTTGCAACCTTTCTGACACCAAATTACTCAATTAATGAATAAACCAATAAAAAACGAAATTATTTCCATAAGGAAATTGATAAGATATTATATTGGTATTATTATTTCAGAAAGATATTGAACAACTTGAACCCAACCACTCAGTGTGGTGTACGTTGAAATCCCCTAAATAGAGGACCTCAGCATTTGGATGAGAAGAAGTGACAGTCTCGTGAGTAGTAGTAAGATATTGAAAAAAGACTGGAAAATCTGTTCCATTAGGGGAACAGTAGCAGAAACAGAAGATAATTGTAGTAGTAGGAAGACAGAATTTATGCCATAAAACATCGAAATTAGGAGATTCTAGATTTACGAGACGTGTCACAGGAGTGTTAATGTTAATATAGGCACAGACTCCACCATTTAGACGGAAATTGTGAAAAAAGTTGTAGTTAGAGACATTAAGATTGCTAGAGAAAGAATCCCTGTCCAGCTGGGTCTCAGACAGAAGTAAAAGGTTAGGAAGAGAGGTAGTGAGGTAGTGTTCAACAGACGCGAGATTAGATCGAAGGCCACGCACGTTAGCAAAGGTAATAGAAAGCCCCCGTCTACGCCCAGCCCCACGAACACTCAAATTAGGCATTTAAAAAAAAAAAAATCACGCACACACGCACACATTCAGACACGCACGCCCGCACTCACGCACTCACTAACTCACTCCCGCAAGCGCACATGCACACACGCTAGCACACAATCCAGTAACCTAATTAAAATAATTATTGTTAAAATTAATAAAATATTTAAAACATTTTGAAAATTTAAAACTAAATTATTAAAACAAATTTATGATGTAAAATTTATACTACAGAAATTCAATTTATACATCGAAAAAAAAATAAGTAAAAAAAAAAAAAACAGTAAAAAATAAAGTTTAAAAAATTAAATATAAATTATATATATTATATATATATATATATATATATATATATATATATATATATATATATATATATATATATATATATATTATATATATATATATATATTAGAGGTGGACCGGATAGTAATTTTTTTACTATCCGAGGATGCGGATGCGGTTGCGGATATTCAATTGCGGATATCCGCAGATGCGGATGCGGATGCGGATAGTTTAATTTTTTAAGAATTTTTGCCATAGATTCTTGGAATTTTAAATATAATATCCAGAATCTATGTTACCATAGATAACACCCCACCAACCTCTTTCCCCAACCTCCACCCATTTGGAAAAAGTTTTATATATATATTATATATATATATATATATATATATATATATATATATATATATATATATATATATATATATATATATATATATATATATATATATATATATATATATATATTAACCAGTAATTCAGTATTACCTTCACACTTCACAGTTTCACATATTCCATTTGAAGTTAATAATTGGTAAATTATTTTTTAAGAAATAAAAGCTTTTGGGCTCTTTCAGGTGAAAGTTTGGTTCGCTTTTCGTCGCAAATGAGGCCTGCTCCACTGAAAAGACGCTCACTAGCAACACTAGTTGAAGGACATGCTAAATAAGTCCTTGCCAGCTCAGCAAGAAAAGGGAAACTTTTGCAATTATCTCTCCACCAAAACAGTTGGTCTTTATCTGCCTCCAAACGTGGGAGTTTCAGATAATTTTCAATAATCGATATTGTATCCTTTGACACTTCTGACTGTGATTCTTCATCGCTGCTGGAAGCTAGAAGATCTTTCATTGATTTAGCAATGCTTAAGCTAACAGATTTTGTTTCTTTTGTATCTGAGAGCTTTGGCTTTTTCTTGAAAAGCGTTATTTTAGCTGTTTCTATCATCTCATCGCATAAGCATCCTAATTTGATTTTAACATTCTGAGAAACAAGTGGTTTAAAAATTTTTATTTTGAACCTAGAATCTAAAAAGGTTGCAATTGTATAAGCATCATCATTTTCCAGGTTTTCAAATCTGTCGTTCATCTCCTTCATTAATGTTTCAGTCATCCTTGAAACTCCCTTAGACTTAATAACATTTGTTAACACAACTTTCAATGTTGAAACAAGTGGTATCACATCTGACAAACATGATTCAGCTGAACTTATAGTCATGGCCTCATTAATTTCGCACATCCTCTCAAGCATATGCAAACTACTACGTGTTTGAATATCTTGCATGACAGAAAGTGGACGAACATTTAATCTTGTTTGTATTTTCTTCAGCTCATTTTGGGCTACAACGGAGTGATTGAAATGCGTAGCAATTAACCTACATTTGGTTATTAAATCGGATACACATTTTTGACTCATAATGGAATTTTTAACTACTATCTGAGTTTGGTGTGCAAAGCAATCTACATTTTTCACTCTTGCCAGAGAAAGTGCTTTTTTTTATATTTGTGCCCGAATCCCTGACTACGCAGTGCACTTCATTTAATGAAATCTTCCATTTTGTCAGCATCTTTTCAAATACAGTTTCAAGATAGTCGCCTGTATGGCGCTCAGAAAGAGGTTCTGCGTTCAATACAAATTTTGCCTTTGAAAGTTTTTATCGATTGCATGATACGTAATTTTTTACTATCCGCGGATGAGATGCGGTTGCGGATAAAAATTGCGGATATCCGCAGTATGCGGATGCGGATGCGGATATCCGGTCCACCTCTATATATATATATATATATATATATATATATATATATATATATATATATATATATATATATATATATTATATATATATATATTATATATATATATATATATATATATATATATATATATTATATATATATATATATATATATATATATATATAAGTTGACATAGCTTCGTTCCTTGTGAACTTCAATCTAATCAGAAAGGTTAAAGCCAACACCAAGGGTTTCCACATATCATTTATTATATTGTGAACGTTTCAAACCTTAGCGCGGTCCGTCCTCAGCACAATCTAAGTTCTAAAAATTTCAAATTTAAAATATAAACCAAATATAAATTCATTAACTATATATAAAATACTAAAATAATAATAATAATTGCAATAAAATAATAAAAATATAAGAATAATATTGATATTAAAATAACATAAACAAAAACCAAGACTAAAGTCGAAATTTTGCATCACCAAGAAATATTAAAAAGACTGGACTATTTTGGGAAAAAGGACTTCATCATTGTGTGAAAAGAACAGTAGAAGAAGCTTGATCATTTAAGGATGGGGAATGAGTTTTTATAAATAAAGACTCCAATATCCTACGATAAAGAAGAGAAGACGAATGTCGGAGTATAGAGAAATCGGAAGAAGAAAAAGGATGGGTATCTCCATGGTCTCTTATGGTAGAGTGTTCCGGAAAAGAAAGAGGAAGGTCAGTTCTGAAGGAAACTCCTCTATGTTTATCAATCCTCACTTTTAATTGTAGACCAGTTTGGCCTACATACGCCGTATTACAGCTGGCACACTTAAATAAGTAAATTAATGAGGATCTGAGAAACATTGGGATAGATTCCTTATGTCTGAAGAAAGTGTGAATTGAGAGGGAGTTATAATTTATAAGAATAAACTGGCACTGAGGGAATGTTGATTCAAGTACAGTAAGAATATTTTTGTTAAGTTGGGACGTAAGGGATAATATAAAAGTAAGTTTTAGATATATTTTTTGCTTAGGAACAGTAGGAAAATGATGAGCAGGTCTAAAGATATTAACGAGGAACTCGTTAATACTTTTTTCCACTTGGAACTTGGAGAATAAATTAAAATGGAAAAGAATTTTAATAAATTCTATCTCTTTATGGAGTAAATGCCAGTCAGAGCAAATTTTAAATGCTCTATAGATTCTAGATCTATAGACCTGATAGAATAAACTTAAGAGGTATGTTGCTGAAATAGTTTGTAGCAAGAAGGGTAGAAGTAGGTTTTCTATAAACAGATGTTTTAAATATGTTGTTAATATGAGTAACATATACATCAAGAAAGGATATGGAATTATTAACTTCTTGTTCCATGGTGAATCTCATGCTGTTGTGTCTCTCATTCATATACTGTAGAAACAAATTGGCATGATCTTTCTCCTTGAAAACTACGAAGCAATCATCCATGTAGCGGCGATAGAGAAGGGGTTTGAATAGAGGGGGCATTGCCTGATCCATTGTTTTTCATAATAGCAGAGAAAGCTATTTGCAAAAGCAGGACCTAAAGGAGAGCCCATAGCCATACCATCAATTTGGATATATAGTTCCCCGTCGAAAAGGAATATAGAATCTTCAACAGACAATTTTAAAAGTTTGGTGAAGGAGGGAAGATCCATTCCCATTATGTTTTGATTGTTGTGAAATAATTCATTAGTTATTATGTTGATGGTTTCAGATATAGGAAGATTTGTATACAAAGATTCAATATCAAAGCTTGTCATGAAGCAAGTGCCAAAAGAAGAAGAATTTAGGCAATTGATAAAGTCGAAAGTGTCTGACAAGGTATATTCGTTTTTAGTTAGAGGATCTAAGATAGGAACAAAAAATTTGGCAAGATTGTAGTTTGGAGAGTTAATAGCAGAAAGGATAGGTCGAAGTGGAATATTAGGTTTGTGTATTTTAGGAAGGCCGTATAGAACACCTGGAACAAACCCAGAAGTAAAGAGGCTTTTGTAATTTTCCGTTAAAACATTCCTTGAAGATAACGAACGTAGAAAGGTATTTATTTTTTTCTTCAAGTTTTAAAACGTATTTAAAAACGTTTGTATTTAATTTTTTAAATTTTATTGTATCTGAAAGAAGTTGTTTCATTTTGGTATGTAATCACTTCTATTCATGATAACAACTCCCGACCCTTTATCCGGCTTGCCTATAATTATAGATTTATCCTTTTTGAGAGAACGAAGGATCTTCAAGTCGTTGTATGAAAATACAGGGCAGAAGTTTTTAAATTTGTTAAATTTGAAGAAAAACTTGTTTGACAGATGTTTGAATTCATTTTTAACTTTATATTTTGAGGTAGGTAGAGGAAGTAATTCATTATGAGAATGTAAAGCTTTTTCAAAGTTTAAGAATTAGTTGTGAACAAGTCTGAATATAGGTAACTTAAAGACGAGTCCTTAAGCCAAAATCCTCAGTTCATCTTTGTTAAGAATTTTGTCACTGAAGTTCGTCACAATTTTGTTTGGATCAGATTCAAGATTAGTACGTAATCCTAGTTTATCCAACTTAGAGTTATGACGACGAAGAATGTTATTTTTAAAGGAGTTAACACTCTTTTGGCACATTCTATTGACGTAAAGAAAATCTAAAAGAGACAACTTCATTTTCAGGTTCTTCTCTAAATCCTTTCGTGCTTTTTCAAGATTGAAAATGTACTTTTGTTTAGAGTTTAGTTCTCGTAGAAGAAGTTTAGAAGTCCATGATTTATATAAGGGCGATTTCATTAACTCTGCTTTATACAATTGGAATCGCATAAATTTAGGAGTATAATTATAACCTTTACAAATTGAATGAAAGCGATAGTCCAGTTTTGCCTTTTCATACTTCT
>SEYY01008605.1:15000-17500 GCA_009176605.1 Armadillidium nasatum | reverse complement strand
AGCAACCTGAAAAAAATATGTTGCGTAGCAGGATATATGTTATGTGTGGTGAGTGACTAAAAGTATGATTGAAAATGTATCTGGGAATTTGTAACTGAGTGCAAGTGAATGTATGTGTATATGTATGTATTTGAGTGTATGTGTCTTTGTATATGATTGTATATGCCTCTGAGAATATGAATGGGATTGTGAGCGAATGTATATGTATATGTAAGTATTCGAGTGTGTGGGTCTGTGTATATGATTGTATATGTATCTGAGAATATGTCTGTGAATGTAAATGCATGCATGTACAGTCGTCAACAGAAGTTCGTTCCTATTAAGCTGGAAATAAATATTTATATAAAATGGGAATCATTTCAGATTCAGCCAATCACAGTTCAATTAAGTCCTACTCAATGTTTTTATTTTCTTTTTATTCAAAATAGAGCTTTTATGAAATGATTTCCATTTTATATAAATATTTATTTCCAGCCTAATAGGAACGAACTTCTGTTGACGACTGTACTATATATATATATATATATATATATATATATATATATATATATATATATATATATATATATATATATATATATAAATTAGTGATGGATCGGATGTCATATTTTCCAATTTGCTGATGCGGATGCGGATGCGGACGTTGAATTTTGGAAAGTGCGGATGCGGATGTTGAATTTTCGAAAGTACGGATCGGATGCGGATGCGGATGCGGATTTTGATGTTCGGATTTTAATTGATGATGATGCGGATGCGGAATGTTAATTATATGCCCGTGAGTGGCGGCGTTCATTTATATATATATATATATATATATATATATATTATATATATATATATATATATATATATATATATAATATATATATATATATATATATAATATATATATATATATATAATATATATATATATATATATATATATATATATAATATATATATATATATATATATATATATATATATATATATATATATATATATATAATATATATATATATATATATATATATATATATATATATATATATATATATTAATATATATATATAATATATATATATATATATATATTATATATATATATATATATATATATATTTCACTATCACCTTTCCCACTTTCATGAGGTGGTGCCCGCCACAATTCCATTACAAACATAAATGTTCTTACTTTTCAACGCTTTCACCACCTCCTTCCATCTGTGTCTCCACAAATCTTCTACCCTCGTCTAAACTCAAATTCCTTCCATCAAAATCACTCCCACTCCATCCATCCATCTCCACTTCGGCCTTCCCCTCCTCCTACCCTTCCCCTATCTACATCGGATCTACGTACCTTGCCAACCATTCTGTTCTCTTTCATTCTTCACATATGTCCAAACCATTTTAGCACATCCTCCTCCTCTCTATCAATTACACCCTTCTTCCATTACACATCTCCCTTATTCTTTCATTTCTAATCCTATCAATCCTTCTCAATTTATATATCGCTCTCAAATCTTTCATCTCAAAGACATTGAAACTTTTTCTCGACCGAGCACTTATCGTCTATGTTTCTCACACATACAATACAGAAGGTGAACACATACATTCAAACATTCTTATCTTTATTTCTTTCGAAATTTTTCCTTTCTTCCATACTTTTCTTAGGCCCCCCAATACTTTCATTCCTTCTACCACTCTGTTCTTTATTCCTTTTTCCGTCCCACCCTTACTTTCCACCCAACATTACTAGATATTTGAATTCATTCACCTCCTCAAGTTTCCATTCTCACACTTCTACAAACCAATTCCTCCCTCCACATTTCCTCATCCCCACCTCCAATCCTCATAACTTTATTCTTCGCTGGATTGAATTTCAATCTGTGTTTGCACATTTCCCTTCAAAGTCTCTCACAAGTATTCTCATCTTTTCTCCAGATTCTGCCACCAACACATGCCGCATCATCTGCAAAAAGTAAAACATTCACTTCACATTCACCCTCCATATTTCTCAACGTAATATTCCTCCCTTCTCTCTCCATTTTTCTAAGTAAACCATTCATCAATAGATTAAATAACATGGAGATATTACACACCCCTGTCTCAATCCCACTCCTAAACCAATCCGATAGTTCTCTCTTCACCCTCACTCTTGATCTACAATTCGCATATATATATATATATATATATATATATATATTATATATATATATATATATATATATATATATATATATATATATATATATATATATATAATATAATAATATATATATATATATATATATATATATATATATAATATATATATATATATATATATATATATATATATATATATATAATATATATATTACTGATGGATCGGATGTCATATTTTCTAATTAGCGGATGCGGATGCGGATGCGGATGCGGATGTCGAATTTTGGAGAAGTGCGGATGCGGATGCGGATTTTGAATTTCCGAAAGTGCGGATGCGGCTGCGGATGCGGATGCGGATGTTGATTTTTGTGT
>SEYY01008605.1:10000-12500 GCA_009176605.1 Armadillidium nasatum | reverse complement strand
TTTTTTATCTTTTTTTAACTTTAAACGTCTAACATTAGCCAATTTTTACTCAACAAACCTTATCCAGCTTCATAACCACAACTTTTACCATTTAAGACCTCCACACTAACCTTTTATACATCCAACTTACTCATTTTCATGAACCCAAATCTTTATCGTCCTGTGATACTACTTTTCAAATTTCAAGAACCCATAACATATCTTCTGAACTTCCCATCCTTTTCATTTTCCCCTATCCGTTTCTTCAACTACTTCACTAACCCACCTTTTCCCGTTTTAAGTCAAGGTCTATAACTTTCATTCGTTATTGTTCAGTTATTCTATAGCAGCATATACATAATAGTTACTTTATTATATAAAATTACAGCATATTATAAGCGAGGCCTTGTTATTTCAATATGCATTTACAAGATTAATATAACAAATCAGCGCATTATTTAAAATATAGTACAAAATTCATATTTTACTATCAAACCCCTGATTCTTCAGCAAGCAGAAGCAGACGACCTAAAGACATATTAATGTACAAACAATATTTCATCTGTAATCCTTATTCTTTTTAATGTTGAATTCTTTCCTTTTATTCAAAGTTTTTATTTATTTATTGTTTATTTCTTTAAAATTCAGAAGTTAAAAACATTGAAACATGTAAAACACACAAGTGCACGCACGCAAACATGCACATACTCATAAACACATGCACAAAGCATAATAAAAAGAACGCGCATGTAAGCAAAACACTTATATTCTCACATACAAACCTTACATTTAATCACTTAGCATAACTTTTAACACTAAGTCATGAAAAAAGTCACCTTGTGCGTACGTTAGGGGTGAGACAATATTCCACCCGTAAGGTTCAGACTGAGAGATCGCACTCTCGGCATCTCCTCACTCCTACTTGCCCTCCGAAAGAGCTGCCATGTTCCATGTGACGCTGGTAGACTCTAGTGAACGTGGTATGGTAGCGTTGTAGCATACTTGCATTCAGCCCTCCTAGCATTACCGTACGCTCTCCAGAAATTGTAATGTGTGACCGCATATTCACCGTTCGTATATAGTCCTTCCATTAGTTACACAATGCAACGACACTTATCAAGTTCCTGACGTTAAAAATATCTTCATCTTAACACCTCCGGATACAACTAACATCGCCCCATCCAAACATGTAGGTATGTTACTGTCGTTTACCTCATGTGGTCAATTACAGTTTCCTCTGAGTTGGTCTACAGCTGCCTGTGTACGATAACCTAATAATAGCTGCGTCTGAATGTATGCTCCCGTCTCCTCCTAACATTTACTCACCCCACCAAGTAATGTTCTGAGATACCTATCTCAACTCCCCTCAGTACACAAACATCAAACAACCTGCTCCTACCCCCCTATCTCACCCACACATAATCCAACAGTCCCCTTTCCACATTCATAGCACTCTCCCAAGTATGCTTATTTATTTCTCTCTTCTTAAACTGTGTATTTTCTATTATGAAACCCTTTGCTGCACACATTTCAATTAAATCAGTTTTATTATTATTATCCGAATTGAAACTTTAAAATTTAAAATAGAACTTTAACCGAAAACAAAAATACGTACAACATGAGCAAGAATTACATAATGAAAAAGATAAAGACCTAGATAAACCTAAACCACAGTTATGAAATCAGTCTAGAAAAAGAATTCAATTTTAAAAAAAGAATAAAGATTACAAATGCATTGTTGCTTATACTATGAGTTATTTGGTAGATGAAGCAATGAGTTGCTATATTAGCTTCGTAAATCAACGTCATATGTATAAAACACACAATCATGTGTTTATAACATGTTGTAATTGTATGAGATAAAGTTCCTGTTATTTTTATGATGTCATAAAATGATACTATATTAATAAAAAATAGTTTCAGATAAGTTAGCATATTTTTATAATGTATGATTGTAAATCACCAATGAACGAAAAGTGAAGGGCTGAAACTTAAAAAGAAGAAGGTGATATCTCATGAAGCAACTGAAGGTCTGGATATGTGAAATGAAAAGGTTCAGAAGTTCTAAAGTGAAGGTATAGAGATCTTAAAACGGTAAAAATAGAAATCGTGAAACGGAGAAGGTTTAAGTACGGGAAAGTGATGAAGTTGGGATATACAAAAGAAAAAGGTATGGTGACCTTAAAATGGAAAAAGGTATGAATCATGAAGCGGTAGAAAGTTTGCTGAGAAAAATGGCTAAGGTTAGGAAGCTAAAAGGGAAAGGAAAGGAATGTTGAGTGGATATATGTTTATGCTTGTGTGTGATTGTGTTTGTGTTTGCGTGTGAGTGAGTGAGAATTTGATTATATATGTATCTGAGAATATGTACATGGGTGTGAGAAAATGTATGTGAATATAAATGAATTTGAGTGTAAGTTTCTCTATATAGATTGTATATGTATCTGAAAATATTTATGTGTGTGTGACTGGATGTATGTTTATATTTATGTATTTGAGTTATTTTTCTGTGTATGTATGC
>SEYY01008605.1:0-5000 GCA_009176605.1 Armadillidium nasatum | reverse complement strand
TTATATCGTTTCTAGAATTAAAACTGGAAATAATAGCTCTAAGAATTGGCAAATTTGGCGATGTGATCTTATGGGCAACGGTTTAACTTTAGTTATTCGTAAACTTACATATTTTCCAAACAATATTAAAGCAGACCCTTATAATGGGTAAGTATTAATGATATAGCTTCAACATAACTTACTATATATATATATATATATATATATATTATATATATATATATATATATATATATATATATATTATATATATATATATAGTCAACAATTAAGGTCTGCTAACTCTCTCGCAGATCAAATACATTAAACATCATAGTTTAAAGTCTGCTATAGGGGAATGGAACCCGGGTCTTATAGCACAAAAGCATACCACTACGCTACTGGCGGTTCAAAAGAGAAATCCAAAGAGGAGGCTTATGAATTCACAAGAGCAACCTCCAAGGATTTCTTCCGACAGCGCTTGAGCGCTCAAGCGAGGTCGGGAGAAATCCTAACTCAATTTAACCTTAACCCTCGCCACTACTAAGTAATGAGCAGATATACCCATAGCTGCTCCTCTTAATATATTTACATTTAATAATCTACTCCTCTCTTCCCATCTCACACATTCGAAATCCAAAAGTCTTTTCTCCCCATTCACCCACCCACCCATGTATACTTGTGAATATCTTTCTTCATAAACCATGTATTACCAATCATTCTTCTTGCCACACACATTCCAATTAATTCGGTCCCATTTTCATTCACAACTTCTACCCCAAAGGGTCCTACTATTCTTTTCCCACTTCTATTATCCACCCTCGCATTCAGGTCATCCAACAAACATATATGATCTCCATTATCAAAATTCCCACGCGCTCACTCAGACTCTCCCAGAATGCCTCTCTCTCCCTTTCATTTGTTCCCACCACCGGTGCATAAGCACATATAAAAATCCAATACTCCCTCCGTGCTCTTAATCGTACTCAGATTATTCTTACTCCTATACTCCACTCCCTTTCACACAACTCCACCACACATCTTTCATAACTATTGCAACTCTCTCTCTCTCTTGTTCTAACCCTCTCATTTACACCGGCGTATATCCCTCTCTACATCCCAAATGACATTTCCCCTTATCCTTCAATTTCTTTTCTGTCAATGCCAACACATCAAATCTCTTTTCCTTTATCCCTATTCCCACTTCTTCTCTTTTCTCTTCTTTATTCACTCCTCTTACATCTAACGTTTCACTTTCAGTATCTTAGTAGCTCCCTTTATTTCAGCCATCACTTTTGACTTCATTCAGTCACTGACAATAGCGCTTTATGGTAAGTCCCCTTCCAGAGGATGATTCAATTCCTCGAGGCCCCTACCCTTATACTATCTTATATCACCTAACTTTTTCAAACTTATGCATATAAATACTTAAAAACATATTAATCTTAATAGCTAATAACAATCGCTAATATACATTATCATCAAAATATTTAAATATATCACTATTACTGATTTATAAATATATCACTATCAATAAAAATATTAATGATATAAAATAAATATAAAACATTAAAAATATAAACATATAAAAATAGTTTAAAAATATAATAATGCACAATAATACAATCTAAAACAATAAAATACAATAAAATAATCTAAAAATACGCTAATTTTAGATTAATAAACAGATTAGATTTCTAATAAACACTAACACTTTAAACGTTAATACTATAACTAATAATTTCAAAAATTAATTTCCAAGTAAGAAACTAAAATAAACACTTTATTATATATATATATTAATATATATAGATATATATATATATATATTATATATATATTAAAAAAAAAATTATATGTGTGTGTGTGTGTGTGTGTGTGTGTGTGTGTGTAACCACTTAACTTCACTAAATAAAAAACAAAAAACATGCACTGTTGTAATTTTTCTTTTTTTTTCAAAATTTTTTTTTTTTTTTTTTTTTTTTTTATATATATATTATTTATATAATATATATATATATATATATATATATATATATATAATATATATATATATATTGATTCAAAATTTGGTAAAAATTTTGGTAACTGATAAGAAGCAAAAATAAAGTAAAAGTTCCTATAAAAGTATGACGTAATGTGCTTAGTTTTCCGTCTGGCTGTCTATGTGTTTATTACTAAATATTTTGTATCTACGAAAGTAAATAAGTTACAGACTCTAAATTTAAAAATGGCGGACGTTAAAAGTACTTGAGGTACGAATAACTCATTCGGAATAGCAGGTGTAAATAAACATATTATTGTTGTATGATAAGTTTAATTTTGTACAACATAAACATATTGTATCTGAAGCACCTACAAATGATATCAAAAGACTAAAGATGATTTTGAAAATAACCTCCGTTGTTCCCAATGCACGAGTCTAGGCGTCTTCTCATCGATTGTCGGACCCGTTCTAATATTCCAGGAGTCTGTTTGATCGTTTCAATTCCGTTCATAACCCTTAATCGTAGGTCTTCAACGGTGTTGATTGGAGAAGAGTATATTAAGGTCTTTAAATGTCCACAAAGGTAATAATCCAAAGGATTTAGGTCTGGTGACCTTGCTGACCATGGAACTGGGCCACCTCGACCTATCCATTGATTGGGAAAGGTGTCATTCAGGTGTTCACGAACTAACTAAAGTGTGCAGGAGCCCCATCATGCATAAACCACATGTTGTAGCTCAACTGAAGAGGTAGATCATCAAGCAAGGTACGGAGCTCATGTTTCAAAAAGTTTAAGTAGATTATGCCATTAAGCCTGGGAAGAAGGTTGAATATAAGAAGATAATCATTTAAAATTCCTGCCCAAATGTTTACTGAAAATTGATGTTGTGAACGATTCTGTTTGATGGCATGAGGATTGTAGTCTGCCCAAATGTGTTCGTTATAAACGTTAACGATAGCTGTTCTTTTAAAGTGAGCCTCTTCGGTAAATAAAACTTTCGATAAAAAGTTTGGGTTAATATATGTGTCCAAAAACCATTAACAAATAACAACACGAGGAGCATAGTCAATAAAGTATGCACCTGTTGGACGTGGTACGGGTGTAACTGTTGCTCCTGCAGTAACCTCCAAATATAGATTGGTTCAAATTAAACTGTAGTGAAAATTTGCGCGTGCTCTTTTCAGGATGCTCAGATTAAGAACTAATTCTTCTAAATCAACAGTCCTAGTAGATCGGGGTCTGCCTGCATTAGTGTGCTCTTTGGACTGCAAATAACCTGTTTCAGACAGGCGTTGATGAATAGTGGCAAAAAAACTTGCGCTTGGACAAATTCGGTTGGATATTTCTCTTGGTACAAACGTCTTGCTGCAGAACTATTGCAGCGTCCCATCCCATACATTAAATGCATGTCAGCTAGTTCAGAGAATGAATACACGTGATAATTACGTTCCAAATTCAATAACGAAATAAACATGTAAGAGTCACACACAGTCAATGAGATACAAAGTAACTCGTAACACAAACAGACAATGCATTTATACGGTAATTGATTGTTTTGCTCAACAATCCCGAATTTAGAGTTTGTATCATACTTGGTTTCGTAGATACAAAATATATAGTAACAAACCCATACAGACAGCCATACGGAAAACTAAGCACATTGTGTCATATCTTTATAGGAACTTTTAACTTTATTTTTACATGGCTTATCAGTTAGCAAAAATTTCTACCATAATTTTGAATCACCCTGTGTATATATATATATATATATATATATTATATATATATATATATACTATATATTATATATATATATATATATATAATATATTATATAATATATATAATATTAATTTACTGTAAAAATCGTAAATATATGAATTTACATTAATACCCCTTTAAGTAAAACAAACACTTATTAAATCACACAAGCTCTTGAAACATCAGTTGTTTCCTATAACTCGAGGCTTCTTCAGAACTGATGTTTCTCCAAATTTATCTACTTGATCTATTCAAGTAGAAGAACTAACACTTAAACGTTAATGCTTTAACTAATAATTTCAAAAATTAATAATTTCCTAATAAGAAACTAAAACAAACACATTATTATTTATATAAAACCACTATAATTTCACTAAATAAAAATACAAAAAATATGCACTATTATTATTTTTTTTCCTTTTTTTTCTTCAAAAAGCATAAATATACATATACACACACACACACACACATACGCGGCTATATTACGTTTTCACGACATATCTTTTTCCACCTCGCTCACGGCGACTAAAACGCATTTACCGTACATACATCGACTATGTGTCAGATACCACGACATTACGAAGTTAGGCTTACACACGATGTACTTCGATATATATCGATATATTTTTCAATTTAATTAAATATTCTTGCATAAGTTCTACCTTTTATCTTTAATATTTTATATATATATATATATATATATATATATATATATATATATATATATATATATATATATATATATATATATATATATATATATATTATATATATATATATATATATATGGGTTATTCCAAGTGAAATCAACAAATTTCAGAAAAGTTTCCCACCTGACCATCTAATGGCTATATATGTCACAAGAATCCTTCACAATGAAATTTTGGATTGGAGGGTGATGGCGAAAGGCTCTAGGCAGAGGCTTAACTAGGGCTGGGCAGGGGTATTGCATACCCAGCGCGACAGATAGAAATGGCGGCAAAAAAGGCTTCTAGATTATTTGAACAGCAGAAAAAATATTAAAGTTTAAAAGGAAATAAATCCAAAAAAATAAATAAATAAGGAATTTAAGACGTACATCCTCATAATATATATATATATATATATATATATATATTATATATATATATATATATATATATATATATATATATATATATATATATATATATATATATATATATATCCTCCTGCGAGAGGCCCACGAATTTCCACAAAGTTGGGAGTATATTAAAATCAATGTACTCTGAAAAGATGAAACACGGAAAGAAT
>SEYY01008604.1:2500-10000 GCA_009176605.1 Armadillidium nasatum | reverse complement strand
CATAAATAGAATTACATCTGCAAAATTTTTAGGAGTTATTTTCGATGAGAAACTTCCCTTCAAAAACTTCATAAATAGTCTTATTAGCAAACTATGCATTCCTAAAGATAAAAATTATTCCTATACCTTATCATTACAGCCTTGTTTACTCTCGCCTAATATATAATTTAGCAGCATGGGGATGTGCAAGTGTATATCTGCTACAACCCTTAAGAAAACTATATAAATATATAATTCTTATAATATCTGTATCACGTAATTACTATGAATATGCAAGCCCACTTTTCAAATAATTATCCATACTTATTACTAATAATATTTATTATTTTTATTTATATCATTATTTGCTATATTCATTATTGTAATAGCTATAAGCTTACAGGTATTTAAATGTTATTTTTATTAGGCATTATTTTTTATTGTCATAATTTTTATAATTTATAAGGAAGTAATTTAGGTTAAGATTATGACTTTCTAAAAAAAAAAAAATTTAAGTATACAATGTTTGTTTCTTAGTTAAAAACTTCATTTTAAATAATGATTGAGTAATTTTGTATTAATTTAATAGATTCAAACGACGTATTCACCCGCTCAGAAGCTCATTTCAGTTTTGCATTAATACAAATAAAGTACGATTTTTGCTTGTACAAACTCTGTAACTGAAAAAAGAATAAAGATTAAAGTATTATTATTATTATTTTAATTATTATTATTATTATTATTATTATTATTATTATTATTATTATTATTATTATTATTATTATTATTATTATTATTATTATTATTATTATTATTATTATTATTATTATTATTATTGTTTTTATTATTTACAATTATTATCATAATTATTATTATTATTATTATTATTATTATTATTATTATTATTATTATTATTATTATTATTATTATTATTAATAAATTATTATTAAAGGAAATTAAAAAAAAAGAAAATTTTTTTTTTTTTTTTTTTTTTTGCACCTAATACAGTTAATTATTGTATACAGTTACTATTTTTAAGTTTGTTAATTAATATATTTTTCTGATCCATTGATATATATATATAATATATATATATATATATATATATATATATATATATATATATATATATATATATATATATATATATATATATATATATATATAATATATATATATATATATATATATATATATATATATATATATATATATATATATATATATATATATATATATATATATATATATTATATATATATATATATATATATATATATATATATATATTATATATATATATATATATATATATATATATATATATATATATATATATATATATATATATATATATATATATATATATATATATATATATATATATATATATATATATATATATATATATATATATATATACATATATTAGGAATGGGCCAGATATTCGGTTACGATCTGGGTTGCCAGGTCTATCCAACCTTTTTTTCAGTATCCGGCTATCTGGCCAGAAATCCGGTAAGAGTAAAATTCTTTATTATAAGAGCAAAATTTTCAAATTATTAAAGTATCTAATATCTTTGTATACTGTTTGTATATATTTGTTTTTTTCAATTTAATTCAATATGACAGCACTGAAATGTCTTCGGCTATTCTTGTTGAATAAATGCAGATATACATTCAAATTATTTTTCAATTTATTTACATTACAAACATGGAACTAATTTATAATTATAATGGAACATTATATATATTATAAATATTATATATATATATATATATATATATATATATATATATATATATATATATATATATATATATATATATATATATATATATATATATATATATATATTATATATATATATATATATATATATATCCCATCTGGTGGCAAAGACCAGAAGTATATCAATTTCCTCCAAAGTTGAGAATATCTTAAACATTTTCCATTATCTTAAACATTTACTAATATTTTGCGACTGAAGGTGTGCAATCAAAGTAATTTAGGAAAATAATTATATGGAGTGTTTTGCAGGGGAAACCAGTATAGAACATATAAGATTGAGCATAGAGGTTGAGTCTTGGGGACAGATAGTTGGATATAGAATGGATGAGACTGTGTAAAAAGACTTGTCGCTCAGGCCTTTCTCAGTTTAGGAGGTATGCGATGGGAAAGTTCGATAAAGCAGTGATAGTAATAGCGATAGTATAGAGAAAGCCACACAACCGTTTGATGGGACAGATTGCAGAGAGATAGTAAGAGCGAAAGAGTTTTATAACTGAAAAACCTTACACTCCACGCTTTCGAGGAGAACTGTTTGAGTGGAACTAACCCAGATGTGTGAGTCGAACTTCATACAGAAGCGAACAACTCTTATATAAAGAGCAAGCAAATGGGATGAAGTGGAAAAAAAATTCAGAAGTAGCCTCAGAACAGTCAACCTTTTAGAAGCTTGTTTAGAAAGAGAAGAAATGTGGTCTTCCAAGAAAGATCACGATAAAAACTACAAGGAGAATTTTACCTTTAAAATTTAAAAAGATGGTTGTGCAAGAATGCAATGCGACAGTTTAACAGACTGTTTAGGCTGCAGGAGTTCTGAGAGAATATTCTGCAACATGTTCAGAAAGATGCACTATTACTCTCTTGTGCAATGTCGAAGGTCATCTTCAACTTGAGTGGCTGGGTAAGTATGCAAACAAAAGTTTCGATTCTGGTTTGAAGACAATCCTTAAATTCTACACGAAAGAACGTTGAACTCTGATCGAGTGACTGTTTAGAGCTCATGAGTAATTATTTCTTATATGGGTGATGTTTCTGTCACCGTAACTTCTCTCCATTACATCCATATGCTCGAAAACCTTTTAAGGCCACCAACTAGAACATCTTAAGATTGAAGAACGCTGTGTGTTCTTTCAACAAGATGGAACTACAGCACATACAGGTCAAAGTTTATTGCAATTATTTTTCCAGATCGGCTGACTTCGTTGTGTGGCGATGTTGGGGTACTCTGGTCTCACTCCTTTTGATTGTTTTCTGTGGGGTTACTTAAAGTACTTAAAAAGTCTACTTAGTAGACTTAGAATGATTAGAAAAACAATGAATGTAATCAAAAGAATGTTTAGGCTTTCGATATACACTGAAGTCCAGTCTTGAGTTATTACGTTTAACAAGAATATCCAGAAAGGAGATGCAATTGTTAATTTCAATTTCAAAAGTAAATTTAGTAGAAGGAATCCAATCATTAAGATCATCCACCAGTTTTTCTATATCTATGCCTTCATCCAAAATCACGAATTCATCCAAATCCACATATCTAAACCTATTAAGGGCCGGGGTTAAGCAATCCGGGAGAAACATGTTATCAGAAAACTCCTTAAATATGTTAGCCAGGTTTGAAGAGATGGGAGAACCCATAGCCATTCCCAATTTCAGAAGATAAAAATTATTATTAAAAGAAAAGTAATTATTCTCTATGCAGAATCTCAAAAGATCAAAAAAAAAAAAAAATAACTTCTCACCAGATATATCTATTAGATCTGGGTGTGTTTGTAAAAAGTTTCTCAGATGTGATAAAGTCAAATAGAGTGGAACCTTAGTGATGAAGAAGACCACATCAAAACTAACCATTATTTTGCGATTCACGTTCAACTTCTTTGCTTTATTCAAAAGATCCACAGAGTTACTAACATTAGAATCAGAAATGTTACCATTTAACGAGAATAAAGCTCGGGAGAGCCATTCAGATAATTTTGAGGTGCATGAGTTATTGTCCGGTGTAACTGGACAGCACGGAATGCCTTCTTTGTGTATCTTAGGCAGTCCTTACATATGGGGAAGTGATAAAAGATAAGAAATGAAAGACTTAGACAAATCCAGATCAACCTTCAAAATGAATTTGAATTTCTTATTAAATTCTTGCTGAGAAATTTTAAGAGGGTTCTTTGTCAATCTTTCATAAGTGCATGAATCATCCAAAAGTGAATAAATGTAATTAGAATGTAATTAGAATTAAAAAGCGACTTTAACTTATTACTTATCACCCTCGGAGGATTGCATTCCGGGAATTTTACGATCATTTGATCGTTTTCAGAAGAACTGTAAAATTATTGATAGGATATCTCTAATCTTAGAGGATTTCTAGTGAGCTCTATTTTGGAGAGTGTTAAATGTACTTCAAATTTTCCTGATACTTCTATGAAGTTGTTTTTTAATTTAAATAAAAATAACTCTTCAATGGTACTTTAAGCAGATAAGGGGGAGAAGATTGTAATAATGGATAAAGCTCTTTGTATATATATATATATATATATATATATATATATATATATATATATATATATATATATATATATATATATATATATATATATATATATATATATATATATATATATATGAAGAAACTTGCAAGTTTATTCATGTTTAAAATTAGATTCCCTATGAACCCTCTATTACTATATATATATATATATATATATATATATATATATATATATATATATATATATATATATATATATATATATATATATATATATATATATATATATATATATATATATATATATATATATATATATATATATATATATATATATATATATATGTATATATATATAGACAAAAAGAACACTATAGCCGTGTTTTGTTTTATACAATTAAAACCCCACAGGAAAATTAAAACATAAATTTTTTAAAAAAGAGCGAGGCTTTCGAAGGAACAACCGTCCTTCCTCTTTCAGGCTCAAGTTTAATACTAAAAAATTAAAAAGGTGGGTATAAAAATCCTAAAAGTTAGTTGGTTAATTAAATGAAGTTGTTAAGATTCTTAATAAAAATTGAAAATTTTGAAAACTTTTTAACACTTAAAATACATTTATTTTTAATATCAAATTTTTTTGGACGGTTAAAAAACAAGGCATTATCGTCCACCAAAAGAAAATTACGGGATTTAGATGTACAAAGAGGTGAGTTGACCTCTACCTTTGATGGGGATGTTGTAAATATAGACAGAAATGAAAATATAATTGGTGATAATGCTAAAGATGTAGTTTTTAACCGTCCAAAAAAATTTGATATTAAAAATAAATGTATTTTAAGTGTTCCTATCGAAACCGAAAATTTAAAGAATTTTATACCAGAAGAATTTTTAATTGTTTCAAGTGTCCCAAACAATATAAAGAATTTCTTTCATAAACAAAAATTTTTTAAACCAATAGATGAAAAAAATTCAGGTGTGTATCGTATCCCTTGTAGGGATTGTGAAAGTGTTTACATTGGAGAAACATCAGATTTCGTAAGAAGAAAATACCAGCACAATTATGCACTTCGTATTGGAGATGTGAACTCTGCCTTGCATAAACATCGAGTTTTAAGAATCACAGAATTGGAATGGATGAAATGAAATTATTGATGAACGAGGACAATGTTAATAAAAGACAATTTGTTGAATCCTTTTTTATTAAAAATGTTAACAATTTTAATATTCATGGTAATAATAATAATAATTCTTTACTTGATGATTTTACTAATAATATCGTTAAAAAGTTTTCAAAATTTTCAATTTTTATTAAGAATCTTAACAACTTCATTTAATTAACCAACTAACTTTTAGGATTTTTATACCCACCTTTTTAATTTTTTAGTATTAAACTTGAGCCTGAAAGAGGAAGGACGGTTGTTCCTTCGAAAGCCTCGCTCTTTTTAAAAAAAAAATTTTTGTTTTAATTTTCCTGTGGGGTTTTAATTGTATGTATATATATATATATATATATATATATATATATATATATATATATATATATATATATATATATATATATATATATATATATATATATATATATATATATATATATTATCATTTATCACCTTTCCCACTTTCGTGGGGTGGTGCCCGTCACAATTCCCTAACAAACATACCCATTCCTACCTTTCATCCCCTTTCAAAACCGTCCTTCATCTCACTCTGTCCTCAGCAAGTCTTCTACCCTCTTCTAAACTCAAATTCCTTCCACCAAAAAATTTCTTTCACTCCATCCATCCATCTCTACTTTGGCCTTCCTCTCCCCTTACCCCCATCCACCTCGGATCTAAGTACTTTGCCCACCATTCTGTCCTCATTCATTCTACACATATATCCAAACCATTTTAACACACCCTATTCCTTTCTATCCACTAAACCCCTCTTCCATCTACATATTTCCCTTATTCTTTCATTTCTAATCCAATCAATCCTTCTCAATTTATATATTGCTCTCAAACCTTTCATCTCAAAGACATTCAAGCTTTTCCTCACCTGAGCATTTATCATCCATGTTTCACACCCATAAATTACAGATTATTTCTTTCGAAATTTTCAATTTCTTCCATACTTCTCTTAGGCCGCCCAACACTTTCATTCCCTCTACCACTCTATTTCTTATTTTATTTTTCCATGGTGACATTACACACCCTGTCTCAATCCTACTCCTATGCTAAACCAGTCCGAAAATGTACTCTTCACCCTCACTCTTGATCTACAATTCGCATTAAAAGCTTTGATCCCCTTCACTAATTTCTCATCCAACCCACTTTCTATTAGTATTTCGAACAACTTCCTCCTGCATACTCTTTCGTATGCTTTTTTCCAAATCCAGGAAACATACATAGCCCATTTTATTTTTTCCATGCAATTTCTCCGTTATCAATATCAGTGTAAATACCAGGTCCACACATCCCCTACACTCCCTAAAACCCCCTTGTTACTCACCTATTCCCTCACTTGTCAATTCTTTAATTCTCGTCACCAACACTTTCCCATAAATCTTTCCTATCACGCTTAGCAGACTAATCCCCCCGATGATTTTTACAAACCATCTTATCTCCTTTTCCTTTGTATATGGGTACAATGCAAGAGTCCTGCCACTACTGAGGCACTCTACTTTCCCTCTAACATACGTTAAACATTCTCACCAACTAGTCAATCAACTCTCTAGGTTCCTCTTTTATCATCTCTCCTAAAATACCATCCAACTCTGCCGATTTTCCTATCCTTATCTTTCTCACCACTACTTCCACCTCCTCTCTACTTATATTTCTCTCCTCTTCCTCGCTAACGATCTCCCCATCATTTTCTATCTCTCCCCCTATTAATAATCTCAATTCTTTCGTTCAACAATTCACTAAAGTACATTTTCCATCTCTCTCCAACATCCTTCTCTCCCTGTAACATTTCTCCATCTTTCCATTTCGCTCCCTCTCCCATCTCTTCTCCCACTTTCCTCACCCTGTTTACCTTTTTCCAAAACATTTTATTTTTTCCCTTAAAATTTTCTGATAACTTTCCGCCCCACTCCTCTTCTACTCTTCTTTTTGCCCTTTTGACTTTTCTTTCCACCTCCCTACACCTCTTCCTATACTCCTCCTAATTCATACATACATATATATATATATATATATATATATATATATATATATATATATATATATATATATATATATATATATATATATATATATATATATATATATAT
>SEYY01008603.1:27500-35000 GCA_009176605.1 Armadillidium nasatum | reverse complement strand
AAAAATGTGTATACGATTTAATAACCAAATGTAGGCTAATTGCTATGCATTTCAATCACTCCGTTGTAGCCCAAAATGAGCTGAAGAAAATACAAACAAGATTAAATGTTCGTCCACTTTCTGTCATGCAAGATATTCAAACACCGCTGGAATAGTAGTTTGCATATACTTGAGAGAATGAGCGAAATTAATGAGGCCATTTGCCTTTATGCTTCAAGCAGCACAAAAATAAAGCCTCTAACAGCTGACGAAAATGACATTTTAAATAATTGTATTAATATCCTTAAGCCTTTTGAAGAATTAACAAAGACTATAAGTTCAGCTGAATCATGTTTGTCAGATGTGATACCACTTGTTTCAATATTGAAAGTTGTGTTAACAAATGTTATTAAGTCTAAGGGAGTTTCAAGGATGACTGAAACATTAATGAAGGAGATGAACGACAGATTTGAAAACCTGGAAAATGATGATGCTTATACAATTGCAACCTTTTTAGATCCTAGGTACAAAACCAAATTTTTTAAACCACTTGTTTCTCAGAATGTTAAAATCAAATTAGGATGCTTATGCGATGAGATGATAGAAACAGCTAAAATAACGCCTTTTCAAGAAAAAGCAAAAGCTCTCAGATACAAAAGAAACAAAATCTGTTAGCTTAAGCATTGCTAAATCAATGAAAGATCTTCTAGCTTCCAGCAGAGATGAAGAATCACAGTCAGAAGTGTCAAAGGATACAATATCGATTATTGAAAATTATCTGAAACTCCCACGTTTGGAGGCAGATAAAGACCAACTGGTTTGGTGGAGAGATAATTGCAAAAGTTCCCCTTTTCTTGCTGAGCTAGCAAGGATTTATTTAGCATGTCCTTCAACTAGTGTTGCTAGTGAGCGTCTTTTCATTGGAGCAGGCCTCATTTACGACGAAAAGCGAACCAAACTTTCACCTGAAAAAGCCCAAAAGCTTTTATTTCTAAAAAATAACTTACCAATTATTAACTTCAAATGGAATATGTGAAACTGTGAAGTGTGAAGGTAATATTGAATTACTATATATATATATATATATATATATATATATATATATATATATATATATATATATATATATATATATATATATATATATATATATATATATATATATATATATATATAACCTTTTTCCAAATGGGTGGAGGTTGGGGAAAGAGGTTGGTGGGGTGTTCAAGAGTTGGGTCCCCGTCCCACACCCTGGTAACATAGATTCTGGATATTATATTTAAAATTCCAAGAATCTATGGCAAAAACTCTTAAAAATTGAACTATCCGCATCCGCATCCGCATCTGCGGATATCCGCAATTGAATATCCACAACCGCATCCGCATCCGCGGATAGTAAAAAATTTCTATCCGGTCCTATTATATATATATACCTAATATATATCTATTATATATATATATATATATATATATATATATATATATATATATATATATATATATATATATATATATATATATATATATATATATATATATATATATATATATATATATATATATATATATATATATATATATATATATATATATATATATATATATATATATATATATATATATATATATATATATATATATATATATATATATATATATATATATATATATATATATATATATTCAATGTTTTATCTTTAGGTTTCTTATATTAGGGAGCTTAGAATGATAACATTTACAAACTCTTGGAAAGCAGATTATATTCCAGTTCGTTTTCTTTCAGGAATTTTTTTCTAAGATTTTATAGTCTTCATTCAACTCTGTTCTCTACGCCATAATTACTAATACCTTTCTTCTGTTTTAGTATATCTTTAATTGTCAACAGTTTCCTAAAAATGGTAGTTATTCTGAATTTTTCTTATTATTACCATGTAACTCTTACATGAATTCTTTTTGAAATTATTTAATGTAAACTAAATTTTTATTTCTTTGATCATTTAGAATCTTCATCGCTTTTTTTCCGATCATCAGTTGGAATTTCTATGCTTAAGTTCAACTGTTGACATTCTTCCTATCTATCTTACTTATTATGAAAAGTCAATTCTTGCTTGATATATTCAATCTTTTGCCATTATCTTAAGCCCTTTTATTTTGACTTTCCGCCTTGATACTGGTTAATTTAATTTTATTCCTTAATATTTAATTTTTACTTAATAAATTTGTAAATTATCCATTCAAAGGAAATACATTCATCATTCTGACTTCTGTTTTAGATATACGTTTTTAAAAAATGTAAGACAAACATCTCTAATATCCTATTTATCAATTTTATTATCCGACATTTGCTTCACTAATGTCAGAAACCCTTAGAGCGCTCCAGGTAAACGGCTAATTTATACTTTACAGATATATTCCTCAATAAAGTAATTTCCTATCTTTTTTATTTTACAACTTTATTCTGTTTTGAGCAAATCAGCAAATCTTTGAAACCGTAATATCAAAATTTTTGCACTTTACCACCTCAATTATTACGGTCAGTAAATGTTAAATTAAAAAGGTGTGTGAACTTTTACTGTATCGCGATTTCTAGCTTTCAATAGAAGCTTGATGATTATATTTAGATTAGATTGATATGCTTCATATTAGAAACTATCATAAAAACTATGAAAGAGACTTAACTGAAATCTCTATATATAAATTTCAAAGTTCCAGACGGAACTATGATAGAGTTAGGAATGTTGTCGGTTGAAGAGTGATTTCTTAGAAATGATATGGTACAAGTTTACAAAATATTTATATCTTTTAATAATACTGAAATCAATGAATACTTTAAGGTAAACCACAGAAGGGAAACTAGGGAGCATAATAAGAATTTTAAAAAGAATCAATGCCAAGTTCATGTAAGAAAATTCTCATTCAGTAATAAAGTAGTTAAATTTTTAATGGTTTCCCAAAAGAAGAAGTTGAATACAATTCTCTTGAAACATTCAAAAAAGGAGTAGATAAGTATATAATATGCCCTGTTATCATATAATATATAATGACTAACCCAAATTGTTAAAACTACTTACAAGTAGTTAAAACTACTTACAAGTAGTTTTAACAATAGTCAAATCAAATGACTAAAAAGTATAATCAGCTTATACTGTAGCTGTAGTTTTATCATTTGTGGTTAGAGTTTATATTACCTTTTACTAATATTATATGATAGTGTTGACAAACCGTTTGGAGCAATTGTTTTTCATTTCATGTTTAGTAGGACATTTCTATGGCATGTTTACTAGGACATTTAGGTGCTTGTTTGATTAGACAAATTATTTACATTAATTTGAGTGGGACAATCTCGATAGGTTATTGTGGATTCTTACTCTCTCTATTTTTTATGTTATTTTGTATGAAAGTTTACACTTTACTATTTGATTATTATTTGAAAACTTCTTCCGAGATATACGTTGCGTAAAGGCAAAAGAATCTTATAGATTCACAAATTAAAAATGAAATAATTTTAGATACCCGATATTTAGATCTTCAATAGGTGGCTGAAAAAGAGTATTGGATCTTTGGTGATGAAGCTGTTGTGTTAGAGTGTCTGGTGCATTTTTAAATTAGCTATTTTCCAATTCACTTTTTGCTTTTTTTTTTTTTAACACATCACCACCACTCACAGACAAAGACCTATTCACGGAGGGGCTGTCCGAAAAAAAAATTAAAATATTAGTTTAGGATGCACAATTTGTGATGATTTTAATGTGAATCTGCTTTCTGATATTAAGTTTTTGCTCATATAGATTGAAGATATATATTCTTTGCCAGATATTTTTAATTTTATATAAAATTTCAAAATGATTCTAACAAATTAGTATTAAAGAGCTTCCCTTTATTAGCTAAAACTTAAAATAATAAGACCAATAAATCAACCTTTTACTTTCAAACCTTCTTAACCCTCTGTCTAAACTCCTTTAAATTGGATCACTATCAAAGTATATTCTTGGGAGTCGATTACTCCTATTCTACCTAGGTTAAGGAACCCTATTATAACAAATGTTGATTTACCTTCGTTATGATTTTGGGTGTCGATTAAAAAGCCAAAAAGCCAAACTGACTTAAATGTGATGCATCCATTATTCCAGTCACTTCTGTTCAGCGGAATTCCTTAGAATCTTCGTCTGTCTTCACTAATAATAATAATAATAATAATAATAATAATAATAATAATAATAATAATCAATAATATAATAATAATAATAAAAGAATATTGATAACATTTATAAAATAATAATAATAATAATAATAATAATAATAATAATAATAATAATAATAATAATAATAATAATAATAATAATAATAATAATAATAGTAACAGCAATAATAATAATAATAATAAAAATAACAATAGAAAAGAATATTAATAATATTTTTAAGAGTAGTAACAATAATAATAATAATGATATTAATAACTAATAATAATAATAATAATAATAATAATAATAATAATAATAATAATAATAATAATAATATATATGCTTTTTTCATTTTTTTTTTCCTTTTTGGATTTGAATTAAAATTTGATTCAAACCTTTCAAACATTAATTCGCAATACCATATGACAATACTATTAAATATTAATTCTTTGTATTTGTTTATGCTTCTTGATCAGTAAAATATATTTGTTTTTATACCAAAAATTACTTTCAAAGATCATCTAAAAAAAATAGGCTGATGACAGAAAACCGAATAATGTCACCTCATATTGTCTGTATCCTCAACTTTAAGCCAAAATCATATGTTGCCAACTTTTTTTTCTAGTGTGCAAATTTTTAAGTCTTCTAAATTCTTCACTTTAATCATTAAGCTCTATAGCAATTCTACAATAAATTAATTTGTTCTTCCTATGTATCACTTAAATCTTGCCAATAAAAATAATACTTCGACTATCAAAACCCCAAAATAGATCACACTCTTTCTTCTTCTCCTTTTCTGAAATCATCATTTTAGGTGATTTCAATGTTCATCTCCACTAATGGTGTTTATATAGTTCTCATGATACACTGGTGAACTCGCTTGCCACTTTTCTGTCCATGACAAACTTGAGCAGTTGTTGCAACTCCCAACCTGTATCCCTGATCCTCTTGGTAATAAACGTACTAAAATTGATATTTTCTTAATTTCTTATCATTCTCCTTACACTGTTAAATTCTTTCCTTAACTAGGTCCATCCGATCACATTCTCTTTTCTGAATACTGTTAAATCTTCTGCAAAAACGGCCCAGCCATGGGCGAGGAGAAATTTCTAGCTGCTAAATGATCTGATTTACTGTAGTACATCTTTAATTTCTCACTGAATTATAACTGTTTTCGTGGAAGGGGTCCCTCATATTATGTAGAGCTCTTAATCGAGGTGATTCTCTCTGACATGGAGGATTACATTCCCTAACAAACCCTGGTTTAACTATTTTTGTCCTCGTGCTATTAGCAGCAGAGATGCTGGAAAAGTCCAGAAACACATGCAACTTATATTTAATCCCAGAACCATGCAAAATCTATTCTTCGTAACACCAAAACCTCTTTTTTTCTCTGTCTAAAATGAAGTGATCCTTCTGAATCTTTCTCCTCACGCCCTCTATGGCATTTTGCCAAAAAAGTAAACTCTAACCTTGTTCCTTACTCCTCTAGAATCTTCTGATGGCACAAATGCTGTTTTGTCTTCTGTTAAAGCTGAATTCTTTGTTCAAGCATTTTCTTCTACTTAAACCTTTAATGATTCCGAAGCTATTCCTTCTCATTTAAACCCTTCCACTTCATTTATGTCAAAATTTAATATATATATTATATTATTTAATAATATAATAATATAAATAATAATAAAAATTCATATATATATATATATATATATATATATATATATATATATATATATATATATATATATATATATATATATATATATATATATATATATATATATATATATATATATATATATATATATATATATATATATATATATATATATATATATATATATATATATATATATATATATATATATATATATATATATATATATATATATATATATATATATATATATATATATATATATATATATATATATATATATATATATATATATATATATATATATATATATATATATATATATATATATATATATATATATATATATATATATATATATATATATATATATATATATATATATATATTATATATATATATATATATATATATATATATATATATATATATATATATATATATATATATATATATATATATATATATATATATATATATATATATATATATATATATATATATATATATATATATATATATATATATATATATATATATATATATATATATATATATATATATATATATATATATATATATATATATATATATATATATATATATATATATATATATATATATATATATATATATATATATATATATATATATATATATATATATATATATATATATATATATATATATATATATATATATATATATATATATATATATATATATATATATATATATATATATATATATATATATATATATATATATATATATATATATATATATATATATATATATATATATATATATATATATATATATATATATATATATATATATATATATATATATATATATATATATATATATATATATATATATATATATATATATATATATATATATATATATATATATATATATATATATATATATATATATATATATATATATATATAGTATATATATATATATATATATATATATATATATATATATATATATATATATATATATATATATATATATATATATATATATATATATATATATATATATATATATATATATATATATATATATATATATATATATATATAATATATATATATATATATATATATATATATATATATATATATATATATATATATATATATATATATATATATATATATATATATATATATATATATATATATATATATATATATATATATATATATATATATATATATATACTATATATATATATATATATATATATATATATATATATATATATATATATATATATATATATATATATATATATATATATATATATATATATATATATATATATATATATATATATATATATATATATATATATATATATATATATATATATATATATATATATATATATATATATATATATATATATATATATATATATATATATATATATATATATATATATATATATATATATATATATATATATATATATATATATAAAAGAAAATATCAGAGCAAAAATATTGTTCAAAAAACGTCAAGATTAAAATTTTCACTTCAAAATTAATGTTTTCTGAATGAGAAACTTCATTTAAGTTCAAACTATACTGCTATATATATATATATATATATATATATATATATATATATATATATATATATATATATATATATATATAT
>SEYY01008603.1:17500-20000 GCA_009176605.1 Armadillidium nasatum | reverse complement strand
ACTTTAATAATAATAATTATAATAGCTAATAGTAATAATAATATTATAATGATTATAATAATTAATAAAATAATAAGTAATTACAAATATAATTGCATCAATAATAATGATAATAATAATAAAAATAGTAATGATAATAATGGTAATATTAATAATTTACACTAATAATAAAGATGGCGTTAATAAAAATTGCCTTAATTTTGTTTTTGATAGTAATAATTAGCAAGTTATAATAGTAATAATAATAATAATAATAATAATAATAATAATAATAATAATAATAATAATAATAATAATAATAAAAACAACAATAATAATAATAATAATAATAATAATAATAATAATAATAATAATAATAATAATAATAATAATAATAATAATAATAATAATAATAATAATAATAATAATAATAATAATAATAATAATAATAATAATAATAATAATAATAATAATAATAATGATGATAATAATAATGATTATGGGAAGCTGCATCAAATTGGAAATGATTAACTGTAAAAAATAATAATAATAATAATAATAATAATAATAATAATAATAATAATAATAATAATAATAATAATAATAATAAAACTATTTGTTATTTAGATCCTGGGTAATACACAACCCAAAGTAATAACCACAATGTTATTCTTAGGAATTATCCTTCTGATTAACCACAGTTTTTGAGTGTCTTTGAGATTTAAACTTTCGCAAAATAATTTATTTTAAAAATTAAGATCAGATATAGAGAAGCAAGTTATGACAAAGAAGAAAAATAGAAAAATAAAAGAAAAGGGATGAAGAAGAAACGGTTATAATAATAATAATAATAATAATAATAATAATAATAATAATAATAATAATAATAATAATAATAATAATAATAATAATAATAATAATAATAATGATATTTCTATTCAGCTTTATATTAATATCAGTTGGATTTTCTCTTCTAATTTTCAAAAGATTTTTTCTTCTATTTCTTCTTTTTTGCTGGTCGATTTTGTCTGCCAACTTCGAACATCATCAGAGCTTGGATTCTAGAAGATAAGTGATTTATCTTAAAATGCTGAGCTAAAAGTTAATTACGATAAGAAATTTCGAAAAATTATTTTCAAAGTAGATATTAGTCTTAATAATAATAATAATAATAATAATAATAATAATAATAATAATAATAATAATAATAATAATAATAATAATAATAATAATAATAATAATAATAATAATAATAATAATAATAATAATAACAAGCGAAACAATGTTAATTAGTAGTTTTTTTATATATAAAAATGCATCTCAAGGGCATTGCCCTTTTCTAGGAGAGGAATTTTTCTAGGTAGTATATACCTAGGATCCCCAAGTAGAATCGAACCGACACCCTCAAACACGTGAGTCATTCACTCTACCGTTTGAGCTACGTAAGTTAATCCCATTGTAAGTTAATACTTTTTGATTTTGTGTGTAAAAGTTTTCAAAGATCTTTCATTTTTTAAATCTGTTGGTAGTTCATGAAAAAGACTCGTTAACTTATTACTGACAGGTTGTCTGGCTTTTTCTTATCTATGGAATGAAGGGTTTATATTTAAATTATTTCGCTGATTTATATCTCTTTGAATTTGAGTGATATGAAAGCTTGATATTAAGGAATTGCTGGCGTTATTATTTATTAGTTTGTGTTGCTCTTTTAAATGAGAGAGATTTAGTATCTGATAAAATTGCAAGATTTTATGTTTTTTAAAGAATGGTTGAGCATTTTCATTGAGATTTCTAGCACTTAATAAACGAATGAAGCGTTTTTGCATAGTAATAACAGAGTTGATTTCTAACTTTCTAGCAATGTCGAAGTTTGGTAGGCAATACAACAACTTTGAGTGTACATGTGAGTAATATATATTTTTTATAATATATAAGGGAATGTATTTCGCTGGTTTAACTAGTATATAATTTATTTAGTAGTTGATTAATATGTTTTTGAATGTTGATTTGTCGTCAAATATTAACCCATTATTTTCGCATTTGAGTTTCTTTGTAATTCTGCTCCGTTTAAGATAATATTAAAGTTTTTTATTCTTCCATTGCTGATAATAAGATATGACGTTTTTTGTACATTTAATGAAAGTTTATTAGAATTTATAAATCATTATTTTATTTAAAGTAAGCACATTCCCTTTAACTGTTTTCCCAACTTCCTTTGATTTGTGCACTTTCCAATGCAGTGTATCAAGACATGTCGGTGTTTAATCGGTCCCTGATTTTGTTCGAATCCAACTCTGTGAAAATCAACAAAAGTCTGGACTTTGCCCACCTTGGAAGATAATTATAAAATATAAAAAAGGAAAAAACTAAAATCATGGTTATTGTCCAGCTCTCTAAAAAGGTGCTTCTAAGGGGATACACACAGGTTTCTATTGAGCACTAAAATTTAGTGGATATATAACTTAAAATTTATTTAATATCAAATAAAATGTTAATATGGAACATAAAAGGGTTTGGCCTA